>JAOTQY010000018.1:9758883-9769023 GCA_026413445.1 Dolichallabes microphthalmus | reverse complement strand
TTAATCCGGGCTTGGGACCGGCACTGTATCCAGTGGCTGGGGGGTTTGGGCACTGGCTGGAATCGAACCCAGGCCTTATGTCCCAATTATTGTAATTTTCTTCTTAAATATACATACGCACTGCGTCATTACATAAAGCTTTAATTTATTGTACAAATACAGAGTCGGACAAAATAAAGGTATACATACTTCAACATGAAAAATACATGCCTCTCTTCTGACTTTGACGTGATGGCATCAATGATGGTGCTAAAACTAACATTTTTAGAGGAAACATTACTATACATTGCTGACATCATTCGAATTGCTGTTTTAAAATGGGCATAGATAACATGGAGTATGTATACGTTTTTTTTGTCTGACTGTTGTATTTGTATTTCTCTCGTGAAATTTTTTTAAAGGTTATGACTGCATCTGGTAACTTCATCGTCTCCTCAGACATACTGACTCACCCCCCCCCTCCCCACCCCACCCCATTTTCGGCATTTCAGAATGTTTTTTATTGGAGTAGTTATTGAGGACGTGCCAACCTAGTTTGTATATTATAAAAATACACACACATTTTAATGCAATATGTGACCATTACATCATTTGAAACAGTGATTATACATGGAAAAAAATAATATACCATTTTTTAATGTTTGCTTTACTGCAAAAAATGACATCCACTCTACAGCCTTTATAATTACATAGTCATCTTAGGAGCTTTTCACAAGCATATGTGAGATACTATAAACATTAATAAGATTTATCGCTCAAGATGTCAAAAAAGAAAACTTTAGGAAAGAAAAGCATCAGCAAGACGTTAGTGGATCTAATGATGGAATGAACGAAAATGCCAGTTGTGCACCAAAAAGTAATTTAGATAAAACTTGGATAAAAGCTGTTTGCTCTTTTTTGAGTACAATTAGTTTTAAATGTACAGATGGTTTAATGAGTTACAGAAGTATAAGACTTAGCAATATCTGGCAGATGACCCACATACACATACACATTTAGCTTCATGTGTTCAACAAATGCGGAATTTGGGAAAGGCTGTATATCGTAAAATAATTAAAAAGGTAATGAATAAGCAAGATTCTATATTGGACATGTCATTAAAGCAGAATGATTTATTAAGAAATTAATATAAATGTAAAAATGATAGTTTTTAATTTAAGAAAAAGTTTAAAATAAATTTATGATTAGGGTGGAAATCAAAAAAATTAAATAAATGTATGATTAGGGTAGACATTATAATCAGGTTAACAAAAAAAATCCTTATTCTGCTATATTGTCATAAGAAGAAATAAATAAATTCACTTCAAGAAAATGTTAAATATTCAAAATGATTAACATTATGATGAAAATGTACATGGCCACACAAATAAACTAACCTTGATCAAATTTTTCAAATGTCTATTTATTAAAAAATAAATAAAGCAGCGGTGTTCCACAAAGAGTGTCTCCTTCAACCAACAACATAAGCAACTCCACGGTAGCAGACCGCACCAACTTCCCCAGAGGGGTGACGAGCAGAAGCACTTTCCACGCAGGCCAACAGAGAGCCTCACGCGACCAGCACGCCTCGACCTACAACGGGCCCCCGGCCTCACCGGCGCTCTCTCACGGGAACAGCCAGGTCCGTCGCACCGGTACTGGCATCTTCAGCAAATTCACCTCCAAATTTGTGCGCAGGTGAGTTCTGGACAGATTTAACTTTATTGCATTTAAGTTACTGGTTATTAAATGTTTATGCACAATAAGTGGACAAAAAGCATGACTGACCGAGCAAGATCTTTGGGAGATATCATTTTTCGGAACAGATTTAGCATCAAGACAGTGTGAAAGTCTGTTAAATGTTTATACAGGTCGTGTGCACCTGAACAAAAGAAGCTAACCACGACTAAATGAGCTAGCTGAGCAAATTTGGTATAAGGAAATAAATGCCTCCTTTAGTGAAAATTGTGTTCACTTTCAGACTGAAATTGCATTTGCACAAGTGAAAGCAAATAAAGTAGTAGAAGCAAAAGGACAACTGAACCAGACGTTCGTTATTTGAGTACTTTTTAAACCCTCCTGCGCAGAGGTTAAATTGGGGATTTTTTTTTCTCCCAGAGGAATGAATCGACATTGCAGGCTGTTGGCAGGGAATCTCTTAAGCTGTTAAATAAATAATAATAATAAAAAAAACTGAGAGGGCGACAAGACCTTCAGACCCATCTGTATCTTTGTCAAGGCGTCGGGGCACAAAGCATCATATCGATTGCCATTGCATAGCTGAATTGCCCCAAGTGAAACCTTCATCAAGAATTAGAGTAGTATTTCCATTCCATATCTACAGTATATAAAGAAAGGTAGACAACACTGTTTTTTAGTGGCAAGGGCATCTTAAAAACAGTATTTCACAATGGAGGTCTTTATCACCTTATTTTAAAGTCACGTCAGTACTAGCACAGTTTGTCTCCACGTATAAGAGAGAAATATTGGTTAAATCCTTTCGAGGTGTTTAACACATTTTGCCGGATGGTTATTGTAGAATGGGATCGTCTTCCATTGGCGTTCTTACGTCTGGCCTGTTGACTTTGCAGTTACTCCCTTCTTTCAGGTCAAGCTGGTTTGGAGAGGCACATGTATCTGTGGCTAAGAACTGATCCCTCGTAGTGATGGAGCAGGGATGGGTTTCACTGTGAGAAATGCCATAATGGATCTAAACATGACCATGAACCCCACCCCCATTTAATCTCATTAATCTTTGTAAACCCATTAAAAAAATCCCTATGTTCACAATTAATAATATATTTATTAACTGCTACTTAAATCCAGCTGTGATAACATCATTGCTTAATATCTTCTGTGCCCTCCCTCCAGTTAACCCAGTTAATTGCTCTCATGCCAGCTCAGTTCACCTGACAGGCCACATGGGATTTTATGTCTGTCTTAATAATTTCTTTTTTTCTTTTTTTTTTCTCCATATTTGCTGTTTTTAATCTTCACATTTCAGAATACATTTTTTCTTCCCTACCTTTTTTCCCCCCTTTATAGAAATCTCTCATTCAGATTCCCCAGAAGGTAGGCAACACAATAACCCTTGACTCATCGCAAAAACTCTTTTATGTACGCTCTTTTTTTTTCTCCCCCTTCTGTGGTCTTTCAATGCAAGAGATGTTTTTTTTTTCCTGGATATATTGTACATCTCTCTACAGTTTTGCCTGTCACTAATGCCCTGCGCCCATTGCCCAGCTCGCTCCTTCTCCAGTCTTTTCCTCCTTCCCTCGCTTCTCCTCCCTTCGTGAATAACTCTGATCCCTTTTCCATTCACATCTCACCCTTTTGTTGGGGCTATTGATTCCGGTCATTGTTTGCTGTGCCTCCGACCTCGTGAAAAGTTCTCCCTGTGCCATAGTCTGTGCTGTTTTCATGCAAATCTCCTACAATGCAGTTAAGTAACTACAATCACCGACTCCTTCAGGTCACACATGCTTCAGAAGAAAATGCAACTCTGAAACCGGACAAATCTATTACTGAATTGTCCTAATGGCTTGAACTAAACCATCTGTTTGGGAGCTGATACACTGCTTTTTTTTCCCCCTGTGTTCTGGCCTCGTCTTGTCCGCCCTGGGTTTATTTGCCTTCTCACCCTCTCGGAGTCAGTATGCACGCACCTCACTGCGCTTCCTTATACAGCTGCCAAAGACATTTAGGAAAGAATAATGTGACGGAATGTGTATAAATAGTCATTTCTTTCGATACAGAGTTTATAATACATTGAATGCGTTTCAAAAAGCGATTTAGAACCAACGGCAGGCATAAAAGCAGCAGCTTTTCGTAACTTCAGTCGTCATCTCATCTCTTGTTCATTTAAGCTTCGTCAGCTAACCACAAGATTCAAATTCAAACAACCTCAAGATTCAAAACGTCTCTGGCTGAAATTTAAAGACGACTCTGATTAATGTTCCTGACAGCTTTTCTCCAGAGAAAACAATGTATGAAATGCGAGTCGTCACTAAAGACACGGTCATAATGCCAGGTGTGTGTCACGGCTGTTCACGTCTGAGCTGATCACCTAGGGTGCATGACGTGAGGGGTTTAGAGAACAGAAAGCAAAAAAAAAAAATATCAGAAAGGGGCTTTACAAACAGCTGACATTGAAAACTCGTTAGTGTAAATCTGTGATTTCAATGCATTATGACCAAACAGATTAATGAAAACGACAGTACCATGGTATCCTAATAATACAAGAGGTGTTTAAGACAAACCTGGACTTGTAACAGAACTTCTAATGAATGAAGGTTTGACTTTTGATATTTACAGACGCTTAGTCTCAGTAAAACATTTGAACGATGCAAACGATTGAAAGAAGGCTAAACGTTTGTGAATGATAATCCCGGTCTCTGTGGCTCGGAACCCACTGCAGTTATTCTGAACATTGTTGGTCGTGAACATTCAGCAAATAGAACGACTGATCCTTGAAAATCTGCATAAAGTTATACGAAGCCACCGACCACATATTATGATAATTATAATCATTATAATAATAAATAATTCTTTAGGGAGGTACATAACCAGATTAAACTAACTCCAGAAATGTAGTGTGTGCGCGTCGTGCATATAAAATGTAATCGAGTGATGGGGAGGGTGTGCGCTACTCCTTGAAGGTTGAAGGCTTTGAGAGAGGAGGCTCTACGGGATATGTGGTGGAGGGACTTTTGCAGCAACGCTTTCTGGCTTACGCTTCCCCGATCTCTGCCATGAGGAAATGGAAGTGGTTCACCAACGCTATTTATGTGCTGATATATTTATTGCCCTTTTATTCTCTTCGTTCCCAAGCCTGCTAATGCTTATTTAAATTCACTGTTGAAGCAGATGTCTAGAGCTTGATAAGTTTTTAAAGTTGTAGTACATCATCATTCTTGTTAAAGTAAGATTTATCTGGTACAGTAATCTATTAAAATTGGTTGATCGATATTCACATTGTGGTAGTAATATTTAAGTACCATTGAAAATACAGTTTTACACAATTTGTATTTATTTGAATCCTATTATGAAAAAAAGCAAACAGATAGTCGGCTAGTAACGTTCCAACACGTCTTTGTAATTTCAGTCTTGATTTTGTGGTATGTGATAAGCCCCCCCCCCCTCTTTTGGAAAAGAAAATCCAAAACATTAACGATAAGCACAGTTTTGGTAATCGGTAACATTATTTTTGTTTAATAGCTAAAAGTTCTAGATTACAATGTCAAGTACAAATTTACATATCAGACCAAAAATCAATGAAAGTCAAGTCACTTTTCCTTCATGTAAGTTAGATGGAAATTTATTTTAAATTCCTATAAATATATCTATATTTTTAATTAATTGTTTGTGTGATATGCACTACTGTTCAAAAGTTTTAGCAACCGTGCTATCTTTTGTACAAACTGTGTGCTATATATCTATTATTGTGTACAAAACCATTCATTGTTTCCAAACATACTTTAAAAATGAATAAATAAATAAAATGACAGGCATACAAACATTCTACTGTAAAGAAAGCAACATGTTACATGACAGACAAGATGTAAACCAAAAGCACTAAAAACCTAATGTAATCTCCTGGGTTTTGTAAATAGAAAGGAGCGAATGCGACAAAGTTACCATAAGCACTCTGGCATATTCTCCAGCGCGCTCAGTAAAACGTATCAGCTGTTTTACCTCTAGTACTGTGAAAAAGTCTCGGAAACGTACAACAAATGCCATAGGAAAAACTTCTACAAATCACACTAAAGAGAAATAAAATAAACATTTGATGTGAAAATTCTTTTGAATGAAAATAATCAGTAGGGTTAGATGCAGATTTGAGAAGTTTTATAAGTAAAACAGCTGTTAGGTTTTACTGAGTTTGCTGGAGAATACTGTATGTCTTCGGAGTTCCTCTGGCCACTTTTCACACTTTCTGCTTTATATTTTCATGCAAAACCCAGGAGTACATCAGGTTTTTTGTTGTTGTTTGTTTCTTCCCATGTAATAAATAGTAAAAAGATAATACGGTGCCTATGACTTTTGCCCAGTGTACTGTACGACTGAATCTTACATTCCACTGTAAGATTTTTTGTTTTAATTTTTAGGGCTTGCGTCCATCCTTTTAAGTTCGATCAATCTATTGTTACGCAAACTATCTGCTTAAGTTCAGTGGTACTTTAATATTATTAAATCTATTATTATTTGAAAAATCTAATATCTTAGCAGGAGCATGTAGCCAGAGGTTTAGTAATACAGATGTTAGTTTTGTTTAATGGCCAGTAATAAGAACATGAGAAGTGATTAATAGACTAAACTTGTGCCGGTTTTCTTTGAGGAGCCCGTATGAGGGAGAGGGTCGAGATGAGGCCAGCAGGTGAGGACATCAATTAAGTAATGATCATTACAATGTTTAAACATGATCAATACATTGGGTGTGATTGGTTATAGCTCTAAGTCTTAATGAATCATTTCTAAAACCTTTTAATGAATTAGAAATTGAATTATAGGTTGGACTTGGATCTAGAGACTTGCAGAGTTGATTATTAAATTTCACACATTTATTCACAATAGATAAGCTTTATTACTAGTCAGCCCAATGATTTTAGTGTTTGCTTGTTTTTTTCTATAGTTTTTCTTTTTCTTTTTAATAATTTAATTAATTTTTGTAAAAAAGATGCCAAAGTGGTTTGACTGCATTGTAGCTCTGCATCATAATGTCACATTTTATTTTGCAATCGTATGATGTTTCCCCGTTTACAATTCAAATGGTGTAATTTATGTATTCTTTTAAGTATGTGAACTTTGCTTCAGTGGAGAAAGTTGTGCAGGCCTAAATCACGTTACGTTTACTGTGTCTTTTTCCAATCTGTTCTCCGTACATTCATCATCTCCTTTGTATGTCTCCTCTCATCACCTCTACCTAAGACCCATGTTGAGCACTGCAGAAAAGCAGGAGAAAGGCACCCAGGGATCAACGGCGGACGAAAACAGGGACTCCGTGTCATCCTCCTCTCCAGTGTCCAGCACGCCGTCCTCTACCCAGTCCTCCAAGGATGTCAAGCCGCGTTCACTGCGCTTCACATGGAGCATGAAGACCACTTCATCCATGGAGCCCAACGAGATGATGAAGGAGATCCGGAAAGTCCTGGCCTCCAACAACTGCGACTACGATCTCCGCGAGCGTTTCATGCTGCTCTGCAAGTCAGGGAATCCTTCGCACGACGACTTCGTCCAGTGGGAGATGGAGGTGTGCAAGCTGCCACGTCTCTCCCTCAACGGCGTGCGCTTCAAACGCATCTCGGGCACCTCCATCGCCTTCAAGAACATCGCCTCCAAGATCGCCAACGAGCTAAAGCTGTGAGCATTGAAACGATGTGATTTGGGGATGAAGCTAAAAACCTAACTTTGGCAGATGAGAAATCTGGAGCCCAGATGTGCGTTAGGAGAAGATGGACAAAGTGGCGCCATCAGAAGCGGGGACAGTGAAGAGGTTAAAGATTGTAAATGATGCAGGATGGTTAGCACAGTCGGGCGGGAGAGGTTGGCGTGTGTGTATAGATGTTTTGATGGCCGCCTTGATTTTATTTAAATTTTTTATTTTTTTGGTGGGAGGTGTTTCCTTGGTTTGGGTTTTCTGTCCCCACATCACCCTCCCCACACACACCTGTATTTTGTTGTCATCATTTATTTGTGGCGATTTTGTTTTGTTTCCAGTTTTGTGGTTTCTCCTTGCTCTGTTCAAACAGTATAGTGATGGAGGAAGGACTTTATGTAATTATTGAACTGAAAAGTGTTTGCTGGTTATTCTTATACTACAAACTCGAAAACCAGCAACTGTCTCAACACGCTGTAATCCCCCATCCCCAACGTTACTTGATTTTCTTACTTCCAGTTCCAGATTACTGTTTATGAACAGAGAGGTAGATTGGTGGTTCTGACACTGAATGTACAGCACGCTTAGTGATGGGTAACTGAGACTGAAGTACTACGCACACTTTATTAGAGCCATAGTGGAATCTGAATATTCACTCATCTTGCTGTGGTTCACATTCTCAGCCTTTACACTCACGTGTACATCACAGTAATGTGTCTGGTCTGATCTGATCTGGAAAAGTGCAGACTTGAACCTTCAGTGCTCCGAAGGTGGATCAGCTTTCAGCACTCTAAGCCCAAATAGGTTTATTTCTCTTCCTGCTGCACGGGTCATATCTCAAAAATAATAATAATAATAATAATAATTAAGGGCCAATTAAGTAATTATTGGTGGATTGTAGTGTAATTAAGAGTTGCTGGTTGGTTTCAATGTGCTGCACTGGAATGAGTCTGTGTTTTGTTGCCTTTTTTTCTGGAGAAGATTATATTATAAGAATAAAAAAATTGAATGATTTGTTGTCTCTTGTTTTGCAAGGTTTTTGTGTGTATGTTTTAATAGTATAAGGTGTGGGATGTAGTAAGTAAATGGTATTAATTACTAATGAAATGCTATATTATTACCTAACTATGCTAATTTGTTTTTCAGTTATGAAGCTGGGCATGAATTGTTTTATTAAAAAAACTAGATGTGTCCGTGACTTCGTTCACGTAGAACTTAATTGCACTCTCTCAATCATGTTTAAAAAATGTGAATCTGTTTAATTTTTTTAACTAAAAAAATTTAAGGTGCATTTTAAGTAGATTTCAATTTCACACTCAAACGCGTATTAAAAAATATACAGCACCATTTATTGAATTTTGAGATAAACTAATGATTTTTCAAGGTCGATGTTTTTTTGTTTTTTTTTAAATGATATAAGGGTGTTTTCTATTTAACTTTCAAAGTAGTATATCTCCTCTTCCCATGGGCCGATAGTGATGCAACAAAGCCTATATTTTACAGTACCTCAAGCTCGGCCAAATACACCTAGGAACTCCCCATTACAATTTGTTGAGTACTTTTTACATGATGTACAGACAGACACAAAAATTCCAAGAACCATCTTGATGTGTTCTAGTACTCATCTTGCATCACACAAATTATTATATTTTTTTGCAGATTGTTTTTATCTTCAATTCACAGTGCATCCTGAAAGTATTCTACTATTCACTTTTTCCATATTTTGCTATTTTGCAATCTTACACCAAAATTGATTAATTATTTTCCTCAAAATTATACAAATAAAACCCAATAATGACAATGTAAAAGAAGTTTAAAATCTTGGCACATTTATTACAAATACAAAATGAAATTTTTTTTTTTACATAAGTATACACAGCACTTGCCATGGCACTCAAACTTGAGCACAGGTGCTTCCTGTTTCCACTGATCGTCCTTGAGTTTCTACAATCTGATCGGAGTCCACCTGAGGTAAATGTATTTGATGTGACATGATTTCGAAAAGCACACACCTGTCTATATAAAGGTCCCACAGTTAACAGTGCATGTCAGAGCCCAAACCAAGCCATGAAGTCCAAGTTATTGTCTGTAGACCTCTCAGACAGGATTGTATCGAGGGACAGATCTGAGCAAGGGGACAGAAAAATTTCTGCAGCATTGAAGGTCCCAATGAGCACAGTGGCCTCTGTAAATGTTACGAACCACCATCTTGTAGCATCTTACTCAAAAAGACTTGAGGCTGTAATTGGTGCCAAAGGTGTCTGAGAGTTCTTCAGGTGCCTTTTGGCAAACTCCAGACTGCTGTCATGTTCCTTTTACTGAGGAGTGGTTTCCAACTGGCCACTATACCATACAGGCCTGATTGGTGGAGTTATGCAGAGATGGTTGTTCTCCTGGAAGGTTCTAGAGTAATGCTTATGTTAAAAAAAAAAAAAGTGTGGTGGATTGCTTGGACACTCACTAATGAGATTCAGGAATTAAAACCTCAACTGATAGACCTTAAATCATATAATCTGTGTAAAGATTGTGTCAATAGCTTAGATTGGTGACATTGGGATAATATAATCTCATAGCTTCTAGGCTCTGGAGAACTACAGACGTTTGAATTGATTTGGTTTATAACTGTTTGTATAGATATACTGTATGATTACCCTTTATTTACTCACTGACACACAGCGTAACTCCAAAACAAAAATCATCCGTCAAATCTGGGACATGAATGCTCTTATTACCACATGTTCTTAAGTCATGGCCACAACAAATATCTCATGACCACGCAGACCTGG
>JAOTQY010000018.1:9733951-9746977 GCA_026413445.1 Dolichallabes microphthalmus | reverse complement strand
GGATAGGCTCCAGGCCCCCGCGACCCTGTATATAAGGATAAAGCGGTACAGAAAATGAATGAATGAATGAATGAATTAGCACCAAAATATTTTGTATGCACTGGCGTCACATTTGGGATCAGCTTCCAGTGAAGACATGTGTTCCAGTGTTACATCATCACATATGCAGGCAAAGAGCAGAGCAAACTTCACCCTCATCCTAAACATCCTGCGGTAACCCAGAGCTTTAGATAATCTGTGTGAATAGGTTAACTAAAGAACTCAAATATTTATTATGATTTTAGATCTTTGTCCAGCAATAGGCCACCTTCAGCAGAAAGCTAAATCTAATGTAGTTGTCCAATAGTCAGATGGTTATAAAGGAAATTGTTTTTGTTAAAATGTTCCTCTCCTATCAAATATAATAGAGTTTGTGCTGCAAGATGATGGTCGATGGGATCCTCCACTCATAGAGTATATGAAAAGCACTAGGTGAATAAATTATTTTTTTTGTCCATATAGAAATTGATTTTCTTGCCTACAGAATCAGCAGTGACCTTATTAAAACACAAAAACATTATAAATGTGTATATTTATATATTATTCTAACTTTTATTAGGGGTGTTAGGCTGGAAAGTCATCCATTGTTTTTGGTAAACCGTGAACTCTGCCCCACACGCATGCAAGCAGTGCATTAAAATGAAAAGGATAATAATGTGTGCGGCACAGTGGCTTAGTGGTTAGCACTGTTGCCTTGCGCCTCTAGAGTCCGAGTTCAATTCCTGCCTCGTCATGTTCTCCCGGTGCTTGGTGGGTTTCCTTTGAGTACTCTGATTTCCTTCCACAGTCCAAAGACATGCAGATTGGTGTTCCCAAATTGCTTGCAGTGTTTGAATGAACGTGAGTGTACCCAACTTCATGCCCTAAGTCTCCAGGCCTCCGAGACCCTGTATACAGGTTAAAGTGGTATGGATGATGAATGAGTGAGGATAATAATGCGATAGACCTACTACAATTGACCTACACTCAAAAAACTAATTTTGTCTGTTTCTATCTGTTATTATTTTTTAAATACTCAATATATATATTCTTGTATCTTTTATGTCCTAGTATTCTTGCTACAACTTGTTCAATGCGTTTCTTAATAACATTTTTTAACCTGTCTTACTCAACAGAATTTCTGTGTGATTTCAGTGCTTTCTTGGCTAGTATGTGTACTTCAAGTGTGTTCAAGTGTTATATTGTGTTAGTTGTTAATCACCACCCACCACAGTGCTAATAATACACCTAATAATTTAACTGAATATACTGACTGTTGTTCTCTTTTTCACAGCACCTTTATACTGTAGGATGTAGAATGCTGCCATCTGTAAACATGATTAGTGGTGGTCTATATCATTTTACACTATTATCCATGCTGGTAACAGGTTGGTGTTGATGCAAATTTACATTTGTGTCAGCATGACAAATTTGCAGGGAGGTAGCTCTAACAAAGGAACTGTGGAGCTGAGTTATACGTCATAAACAGATTTTTTTGTATTATTGTATTCCCATAAAATTTCTTATGGGAATGAATGCTAAGGTAGCATTATTAACAAAACAAACCTATCTACGTAACAAAACCATCAAGTTTAAAGATAGTTGTAGATTTGCTTAGAAGTCTGAAAAAAAGTGAAATCTCAAATTATTCCACGGGATCTCAGTAAAATAAAAAATACCATGATCCAGTATGCAATATTTTAAAGTTCTTTACAGGCTTGGATAAAATTATGTCAGCCTCTTTCTCTTGTAAATGTACATTAGGAAAAATGTTAATAATACTGAACTTGATTAAAGTGCAAACTTGAGTTCTTAAGTAGAATAAGGAAATTGAATTACCTGATAATTTTACACTACTTTTAGACAGGTGTTTGTTTTATTGTTAGTTACTTTACCCAAAAATGTTGGTCGGTTACTAAAGTTTAATGTTAGGCAAAGGCTGAAATGGTAAAAAGGTGTCAATAGCAAAAGATATAAGATTTAAACGTCTAACATGTATGGCTACTGTTTATTTCCATCTGTGGTGGTGAGTTTCCACATACTGTCTGCTCATGTTATTTGATACAGTATTAGCCACCTGCTGGACAAACAAAACTGAGTTATGACTGAAAAACGTCCCTAAAATTCCCCATAGGGTTGATAAAGTACTATCTCTCTATCTATCTGTCTGTCTATCTATCTATCTATCTATCTATCTATCTATCTATCTATCTATCTGTCTATCTGTCTGTCTGTCTATCTGTCTATCTATCTGTCTATCATGATAGTTGGGTGTGACAGAGGTTTTATTTTAAAATGGAAAAAAAAAATCAATTATGTATTCATTAATTACACATGACTAATACAAATATTTAAATGTTACTAATTGGTAGGTTAGTTACAGAGCTATCACCATTGTAAGACTGAGTGCTAAAACTAACTAGAATTAAACAGATTTTAGCCAAATCATACTCTAAGTCATGGAACTAATGTGTTCAGTTAAACCAAATCTTAATTGATTGTAGTCGTATTAAACGACTGAATACAGGTTTGACCTCAGATGAAGCTATTTTCAGATACAATCCACAGTGAACGCTTAATTCCGGTACACAGATTCCCCTTTTGGAGTTGTACAAGTGCCCCAGTGCTGCTCTTGATGCAGGTTCTCATGTCTTTGGTACGACTTTAGCATTCATAATGAATGTAATCTAGGGCAAGTCATCAGGGAACTCCTGCTCATTTTTCTGCACAGTTACATTTATCTACACTTTCTTAAAATACAACTACAACAAAGCAAATATAATATTATTAAACGTATTTCTAATCAAATTTTGCTAAAATTATAAGCACAAAAATCTTGTTCTAAAAATTCCCTGCGAATAGGACAAGCAACTAGAAATAAAATAAATGTTCTACTGTGGGTCTATTAATCTTTGTTATTTATAAAGTTGAAGTTTTAAACCATGTAAAATGTGCTGATACCTGATTAAATGAAAGCTGAAATGTATGGAATTCAAAATTTTATTTCCGATCACAAATAATAAATTAAACGATAATACAAATAGAACAAAGCCGTATACAAACAGTCTCATCACAATATATGTAATGCTGTATAAATTCTTGCCAAGAGTTTGTGAAAAAGACAAATAGAAACACCATTTCAAGTAAGGCATCAACAAAATGCCTGATAGATTTAAGACCAGCTTCAGCTTGCACAGCATTTGGGGTGTCCATCTGTAAGGATTTGCTTAACCACAGGTTTGGCAGGGACTTTCTGTTCTTTTGCATACAAGGCAAATGAACCCAAGCTGCTAAAGTCCAGTGCGTCGTGTATAAAAAGGCCAAAGACATCCAGCAGTCTTTCGATTCGGAAATATGTACAAGAAAAGGTGTGAAATTCAAAAGCATTTCATAAACACATTATACACTCAGGTCTCCAAGTTGATATTTGGAAACGGTGGAAAATGGAAACGGTAACAAAAACAAAATAATAAAAAAAAGTAAAAACCAACCCTGAGACGGACCTGACTGAATAAGACCATTACCCGCATCATCAGTAACCACCATTACACACGATTTTCACAGGCTGCTTCAGACTTTTCAAGTCTTTAAAATATATTTACATTTCACTAACTATTTTCTTGAAATCCTTCAATAAGACAAACGTTTAAAACGTAACATATATATATATATTATATATCCATTTATAAAAGACATCATAAAACAATATTTCACATTTCTTATCAAATATTCATTTAAAGGATACAATTAATAAACAATTTGTAAATATTTAGGGGTTGAATTTATCAGTATGTGTGAGATTGTCCATAAAGATCATAGATTGTCAGGTGAGATTGTCAAATCTTCTTCCAAATACAATTTGTCAGGTATTGCAATGGTCAAATGTTTTAGCACCTTGCACCTTAATTTAATGAAGAAAAAAAAAAAAAAAAGATCTGAAATGGAGTTTGATCGAGCACTTTGATGAAAAGGCCATACTGGTGACAAACAATGACCAGCCTTCGTTTTTGACGATTGTAGCTTCACTTCTCTGTGTTTCAACTGTGTGCCATCTTATTTTCTTCCCTCCTCCTCTCGTGATCCCCAAATGAAGGAGAACCACCCACGGCTGGACTGCTTCTGCGACGCTTTCCCAGGGCTGCTCGCTCTCCTTATGTCCTGGCAAAACCGAGACATGAAAAATTAATGAAAACAGAGGGACAAAAAAAAAAAACGCAGTCTTGCTAAGATAAAACGTCTGGCGGTTGTACATATATGGTTTTATTTGATATATGGTATATGGTGAATGGTATATGGTTTTATTTCTTCCCAGTGTCCATGCAGGTCATGCATCATTAATATCCATGATAAGTACTGAAAGTCCTCACCCCTCTGTCCAGCCAGGTGTCAAATTCATCACTCATCCTCCTCAGCTGTCGTCCGTACTTCTTCGCTTTCCACAGTGCAGCAGGAGCGGATTGGGATCGACCTCGGAACGGGGCTCCGTCCGAACTTCCTCCGCTCTCCTCAGCTGAAATTCCATCCTGGAGCTCGGCATCTTCCCAGCGGCTCACCGTGTGCACCTGGGACTCCGAGTAGAGTCGCACTCGACCTCCGACTCCTGAAACCACACAAGAGTGACAGAGAGATTAGGACTGAAAGCATAAAGCATAGGTTTTACCCTTTAATTATTAACACTATTAACAACTAAAACTTTAAAAAATCTATATATATTTATTTATCTTCAGCTACAGTCATTTTTAGGGGGATTTTTTCGTCCCTAATTTAGTCATATCCAATTCCCATCCATCATTAGTGCGTTCTCCCAACAAGGCTACTACTACCAGCCAGGGCTCTCACATGTTTTTCTCCGAGCCATGCGATGTCTGCCAGCCAGATCTTTTCAAACACCGTTGGAGGCAGCGTAACACACTCGGAGGACAGCGCTGGCCGCTCCCACCGTTTGCGTGTGCATAGAGACGCCCGTGACTGGCTGTAGAGCCACTGATTGATGTGAGGGCGCAAAGTATCTCTAATCCCTCCCCTCTGAGAGAGCTCGGCCAATCAGATCTCTTCAGGCCTCCGGCTCTGAGAGGTTACAGCATAACCCGGGAATTGAACTAGCTTACAGTAAAATGAAAGCTAAGAGATTTTTTCAAAAATGATAATAATGAAAAAGTGAAACTGAGATACCACTGCTCTGTTATGGGGAATTGGAAAGCATGAAATGAGCCAGTCTCATGTTACTGACACTAAAGACTCCTCCATAATCCTTTTTCAATAGTTTTTTTTTTAATTAATAAGACAAAAAAAAAAAAAAGAAAAGCAAACTGAGATATCGCTCTCCTGCTATATTGAATGTGAAAAGCATAAAACTCCTTCACATAACTATATTATGTCAGGTACAATTTCTGCAATTTTATAAAGAAATTACCTCCTAAGTTTTCCTGAGGATCCTGCAGAACCACCCACAGTTCCGCTTCTATACACAGCAGCTTCCATATCATTGTTGTCTAAAAAGTGATTGCTTATATGATGGGCTGATTTCTTTGACATGTTGACCCCGAGGTCCTACACACAGTGGTAAAACAGTCCTTATTTGGTTTCCACGGTCCCTAAGCTCCCTACAGAGGTTCCTAGATATATTGTACATGAGAATAAAAACAACCGGTAATCACCACTCGTCTCCACAGTCAGTCTCTACTTGGACTATAGATGTTCCTAGATGGATGGATGGATGGATGGATGATGGATAGACAGAATGCTTTAACATCTACACTTCATAGCGTCTTTAGGACATTCAGGGTGTGATGCACACTTCACGATGTCTTACTTGGAGGGTTAATATTCTTGATTGTCTCTGACCATCTTGATTCATTGTCATCCAGAGGACTGACGTCTTCTCCTCCACTCTGCGGTGTCTCATCCATTGTGGAAGCTGGTGACAGTGAATGGTTCCATGTTAGTCATGTCATGTATTGAACAGACAGTGAAGACATGAAGATGTCCACCATCTGTCCAGCACGCATGAGGACTGAACTTAGTCGAAAGCTTAAAATGATCTAGGATTAGACTTACCTGGAGGTCTTGATGAATTGCAGAAGAAGTGATTCAGAGATCCTCCTTCAGCTCCTATTCTGGTGTTTAGTAATTTAGTGTATCCCTCCGTGTCGAAATTATAATGAGCTTTTCTTAATCTCAGTAGGTATTGATTGCTCATGGCACACGACACACCCAAATAACAAAAGCTACCATGCCTGTGTCTAATCAGCAAGTTTTAAACCCATCGACGCGATTCTCAGGATTTCTAATATCGACATCACTGGAACAATATAAAGAGACAAACACAGCGGCTCCCGCGTCATCTAGTCCGAGTGATTGTCTCCGCCGATTGTCTGAACTCCGCCGCGCTCTAATTTCTCATCCAGCGTGTTAGGATGATCTCATATCACCTCGGGTTTATTGTTGTTGTCTGTGTACAGTAGGGTACAGTGTTACCCTCCAGCCAATCAGCTGCGACGCGCCGTTCCGTCTCAGCCAATCAGAGCTCGCTGCTAGGCTGCTTTTTTGTATTCTGTATGACGTCGCTGTTGCGATAGGGCTTTACCCGATACCCACAGCGCTGTTTACTTCCTGAGCTTATGAAACACACGACGGCAAGAATAAAAAGAAAGAATATATATATCAAATGACGGAGGTGTAAAAAAAAAAATGACACTCGACATATTTGTGATGTTTAATAAAATTACGGGATTTTTTTATTTTTTATTTTTTAAAGTCGTATTTTTTCACTATTTAAATTCCCTCAAATTTCACTTTCCTCACCCCCCGAACATTATTTTACACACCATGAACGAAATGACAATTTTTTAAGTATAATCCTGTAGCACGCCTGTGGTGGAACTTATACTGGAGTAACAAAATTCTCTCTTTCCGTCTCTAGATGGCGCCAAAGGACATTATTGCATTTTAATTCTTCTGCGACTCACACACTCATTCATCATCTATACCGCTTTGTCGCAGGGGGCCTGTAGTCTAGGAAAAGTCCAGGACATTTAGAGAACGAGGTACACTGGCAATCTCCCCCACCCCCCACACACACATTATGGGCAATTTGTTAACACTAATTATCCCAACATGCATGTCTCTGGACAGTGGGAGGAAACAGGAGTAGATGGACACCAAGAACCGGGTGAACATACTGTACTGGCGAACACGGATCTCTACACACCTGATACACCTTCTAAAACATAGAGTGGTAAAGAGAAGGCATCTATCCATCTAGGAACCTCTGAAGTCCAACTAGGGACTGTAGAGGCCAAAGGTGATTATATTATTTCCATTTATACGACTGGTGGTGGGTCCTCCAGTCAACATTCAGACATGCATTCACACACTACAGGAAATTATTTTGGAAACACCAGTTAGCCTAATCTGCATGTCTTTGTCTGGAGGAGGAAACTGGAGCATCCCTGAGGAAACCCACCAAGCATAGGGAGAACATGTGAAGTCCTTGCACACTGAGACCCTGAGGCGGGAATCGACCCGGGAACCTGGAGGTGCTAAGCCACCATGCCAACAAAGTGAAGACAAGGGCACACATTTCCCCAACTCTGCTTATTTATGTAAAGCTTAAATTCCCAAAGTATGTGAAACACCTGACTAAACTATTTCCACAAAGTCAAAAGGACCCAAGGGGGATATAATGTCTTTAAAGTCTTTCCTGGCAATGAGAACCTCAAACATGTTCCAGCATCACAGTACACCTGTGCACAAAACAAGCTCCATAAGGGCATAATTTATTATCGGTGGAGTGGAAGAACTCTAGTGGTTTGAACAGAGCCCTGACCTCAATCCCACTGAACTCTTTTGACCCCGCACCAGGCCTTCTCGGGCAACATCACTGAGTATTTCAGCAGAAATTCCCACAGCTGCACTCCAATAAAAATAATGGGAAACTTCCCTAAAGAAGTTGCAAAGAGACGACCAAAACTAATGGTTCTGGTTAGTTGTAAATGGTTATGATGGTTAGGTGTCCACATACTTTGTGCCATATAGTCTATTTATTCCTTTGTGCACCAGGACAGTCACATATATACTCATATACACATTCATTCATCATGGGGAGCCTATCCCAAGAGACCTTTGGCACACACCAATTAGCCTTAGACTGTGGTGAAAAAACTGGAGTACCCGGAGGAAAATCAGCAAGCACAAGGAGAAAATGAAACAGTGTACACGCTCACAGACTCCGGGCAAGGCCACAGTGCTAACCACTACGTCTATACACACATATACACACATCTATATGCATTTTAAAATTTGGTATTTTTGGTTGGTCCAAGGTTACACTCCAGGGATATATCTGTTGTTTCTGTAGCAGTTACTTAAGGGGTCGGGTTGCCAGTCTGACATCCGTTGTCATTCACACTACAGGCAGTTTGGGAATGCCAATTAGCCTAACCTGCTTGTCTTAGGACTGTGGGAGGAAACTGGAGGATATGAAGGAAACCCACCAAGCAAGGGGAGAACATTCAAAGTCTACGCACACAGACTGGAGGCGGTCCTCAAACGCTAACACTGGAGGTGCGAGACCATAATGCTAACCACTACGCCACTGTACCGTCTCATATACACATACTGTATATGCACATACATACTGTATTGGCTTCTAAGTTGTTTAGTTAATGAAACTAGTCAACTGAAAGTGTGGAACAGGATGATCCCTAGTTTGATCCTGAACTCTGGTAACGGTTTTTTTTTTGTCCATTTGACATGGACTTGCTTCAGGTTCTATGCTTTCTCTGCACAGTCTATAAATCATGCAAGAAGGTGAACTGACTATTCCAACTTGCCTCTAGATGTGAATGTGTGCATGCATGGTGCCTTGCAATGGATTGTTTTTCCATCTGTGGTACTGTACTATTCCAACGTTAAGCACGATATTTGTCGGAAAGCCACCTTGACCATGATAAAATAGTTACTGAAGATAAATGAATAGATGATTTGCTTAAAACCCTACACTTATCATTTCATCGATTTTTGCTTTATTTTTTCATCATACCTTTGATAAAATACCAGCTGCATGCCAAGTCATAGGATTCTAATGATGCACTTGTTCTAATACGCTACTGATTCTATAATAATAAGTCATTCAGATGGACTTGCATGGTGAAAGCATCATTAAAAAATAGAAGCTGATAAGGAAATGTTTATAATTGCTGTCATGGAAGCGATAACAGGAACTAACTTCACAGACATATATATGAATATTAAGAGTATGATCTGACGTTTATTAAACAGAAAATGGTTGCGAGAGTTGGTTAGTGGTGGTGTAAGAGAACATTAAACCTTCCTAATGTGCAGCAATTGGACAATAATCATCTTTGTGGTGATAACAGTAACTCTGCTTCGTGCTGGGTCACATTACACCACCCGGCATTGATTATTTGTTTTTAAACAGCAGCTTTGTTGTGTTTTATTTCTTATTATGTATAATTTTCTGATTGTAATTTTGCAATGAATATCTAGTCGAATACTTCTCATGGAGACATCTCATTCATTTGGTCATACTTCTTCTTCAATGTTACATCCGAGAACTTGCTATGAAAGCAGTTCTGGTTTATTTTTCCAGGCTTGAATTGCAACTAGGACAAATGCCCCTTTCAGTCCTGAATGTTCAGGGTGTGTGTGTGGAAAAAGTCCTTTCTTTCCTCACACACACTATAGAACATCGTTTTAAGGTACTGCTTCTTTTAGGTGTTAATATTGCTGTTTTTGTCGGCACCGATGGCTTAGTGGTTAGCACTGACATCTTGCACCTCCAGGGTCTGGGTTCGATTCCACGGCCAGGTTCGATTCCCATTTCTGTGTGCAGGGGATCACTGTTTTTGATTAATTACTTTCTGTTTTCTACAAATCTGGTGAATGTTTTAAAGGCATGGTATTATGTCAGTTATGTGTGAATGTGCATATTAGTTTTACATTTTTAAAATACCGGGGTTGTCGTTAACGTCATTTCTACATTTAGTCTATAACAGGCGACACATTTCCATGATGAATAGGATGTGTCTTTCTCACACATGCAGATTTATTGATGAGACCGCAAGGAACATTTCAGCAGAGGGATCGAAACAAACTCGATATTAGCAATCACGTACACAGTTCTTGACATACTGTAGTGAGCATGTACCACCTACATGCAGGAAGGATGTGAAATAAAGCATACAATATGAGTAATCTTTCAAATTTGGCTTTAAGAAAATGTGGTCGATAATTCTTTGTAAAATGAAGATTGACCTTATTATTAATGTATGAAATAGTTATGGTATATTGGTATATGGTATATTTGCTGGAGTGTATATCAGACATCTGCAGGCAGGTTTTCTCTGATGGCTTGTGACTGCAGTCCCCCTGTAGTTTAGGACTGAAATTCCATCAAACAGTTTGTCTTGTACCAGAGTCTCCAACAGCGTCTCCAACCTTTCCATTTGTACTGAACTTTCAGCCTCATCGCACACGCTATGACTGCAAATCAATCCCTGTGGATAACCTCTACCTGATATAACCCATATAAGGATGGGTTCCCTGCCGAACCTGGTTCTTCTCAAGGTTCCTGCCTATTGCCATCAGCAGGAGTTTTTATTTTATTTTTATTTTTTATTCTTGAGAATTTGTCAAGATCTAGGCCTTAACCAACACAGGAGTGGCTGAGGAGAAGGTCTCTAGTTATTAGCTTCTGATAAATACAAACGTGGGTCAGCAGGAAAACCCACACAGACAATCTGTAACCTGTGTGTATGCGTTCTAGTTATTTTAAAAGCAAAATGTCAGGTGATCACAGAAGAGTATTCACAATCCAAACAGATAAGTGACATGCTGTTAACATTCTGCTATTGATGTAAAATAAAAAAAGAAGAAGAAAAAAAGATCCACCTGAAGAGTTTAAACAGCGTTTTGTTTGGATATGAAAACTAGCTTGGATGATTTTTCCAAGCCCAAGGCACATCACATACACTACACTCGAATACATTTCTGTATTTCTGGCCCTCATAAGATCCTAGTTACATAACCGACTTGGCTGATTACATTTGGTGTAACTGAAAAATTCTGTTATTTGAACTTATTTTTCATGGGAAAAGAAAAAAAAAAACACACTGCCAGCTAAATAAATGATAGAATAAGTACAAATATAGGCACTTCCTCCACAATATACGTATAAGATACACTGTATTATTTCAAGAACCCCCTGTGAAGTGTTACTAGACATCTGAACACAGTTTAATGAAATCTACAAATCTTCTACTGTGGAACTTAAATTCTCCGTGGTTCACTGCAGGTCTTGAGCCGGTAGAACATGCACTTGTGAACTTTTCAGGATGTAAAAAAGTATTTTCATTTTTTCTTTTGTTTCGTATTTCTGTACTTTTGTACACTCTCAGCTTCACCTACTTGTTCTGGGTCTACCAGGTTGACACCTTCTTGTTACGGATTCATGATGACTGTTGTATTTAAACGGGTAATATTCAAATTTTACTTTAAAAACTATGTTACCAGGATGCATGCTTGCATTCACACTTGCAATGTTAAAAGTTATGTTGATAACTCTATATGAAACATAACTAAGATTGTAAGTATAACAACAAGTATTCCCTTCCAGCAGCCAGATTTCCCCAACCATAAAAACGCTTTCAACTGGGGAGCATGAAAGCTAACATGTGCTTCCTCTAGGACACATGAAGTGATCCACCTGCATCTTCTGAAAATGCTGCTCATGCCGCTTCAGAGCTCAGTGTAACATACTCAGAGGAGCATGCTTTCTGCCCTATTCTGCATACTTGTGCTGCCCATGATTAGTTAGTGTCGCCAGATAATACACCATGTCTCCCACAAGACGGTCAAATTTGCTTCTTTGGCTCCCAGTCATGCATGACTGCGTCCCTGTTGGGCTTCGAAATCATAATTTCCTGATAATATGGTGAATGTTCCTATGTTGCCCCACTTAGGAACCCTTTAAGGCATTAAAATGGCTAACACTGTACGGCCAATTATTAAACAGCTAGGTAAGTGCTTAAGTATTAAGAGTATGACAATGGATATTCAAGCTAAACTGGGATAGCTTGTTATAAAAATTCTCGTGAATAAAGGCATAATTCTTCCAAATCGATTAATAACTTATGGTAAAGATGCTGTACATGCAATCATTCACAGAAATTCATTTGGAATGTTATTGTCACATTACCCCGTACAGTCCTGACACCTCTGAAGGCCAGAAATTCAGATGTGAAGCAGGCAGTCCTGTCATGGCTGTGGCATACTGAGAAAACTTTCTACCTTGAATTTATTGGGATAAGTGCATTAGTGTAGCAGAGGATTATATAGAGAAATAAAGGAAATGTTAACTCTTATACCTGTGTTCTGTTATTCTGCGCAAACAAAAGTCCTGGTTTGATTTGAACACCCCCTAGTCTATCTATATAGTCTAACTATACTCTTTGTATGTGATTATTTTAGTATTATGGTAGAATACGGATTGCATCCTTTTTCGTACAAATGCATATTTTATTGAACCATACGGAATCGAATAAATAGATTTTCTTGGAAGGCAACATCCATAAAAATTACTATGAAGAAAGTTCAGATAGCAATAAAACAGACGTCTGAAGAAAAACAACCCAGCATGCATTCAGAGTGTTTGGCAAAATACATGCTGATGAACCTCAAATCAGTGAGGTTACAGGGTTTGTCTGTATGCCATAGAAATAAATAAAATGCTAAGCATGTCCTTAAGCTTTACTCTTTACTTTGTTAATGCCAGGTGTTGCTATTACTTAAACTCTCCGACTTCTGATCAACAGTCCAGAACCTAAACCACTGGTGCATGACTGTCTGGTGTTGGACATAAAAGATGAGGGTAGAATATAGCAAAATAAATGGCTGATAGCTAATAATAAACTATACTCAGCAAAAAAAGAAACGCCCCTTTTTCAGGACTGTGTATTTCAACAATAATGTTGTAAAAATCCAAAT
>JAOTQY010000018.1:9577463-9588871 GCA_026413445.1 Dolichallabes microphthalmus | reverse complement strand
TGGACTGTGGGAGGAAACCCACCAAGCACGGGGAGAACATGCAAACTCCATGCACACAGAGACGGGAATCGAACCTGCCCCGGGAATCGAACCCAGACCCTGGTGGTGCAAGGCGACAGTGCTACCCACTACACCACCGTGCCGCCACATTTACAAATTCTATCCTATAAATTGCACCTGTTATGCATGTAAGATGCACTGTTTATTACATTGCATTTTAAAAACTTTTTTTTTTTATTGTTTATTTTGTTAAATGGCACTCCAATCATGTGATTGGACTGACACTATTCATTTATGGATTTATGTTTGGTCAGATCATTGAATTCACCTGCTCTTTATTTTACTAGTCATGTGTAAATGTCTTTATATATTTTTTTATAAACCTTGCCCTGCTATCTTCCCAAACTAAACTGATATTTAATTTATATAGAAAAAACTCCATCAGTGCAAACATCTCTAAAACAATCTTTTGTATGTCCGAAGTGAACTCCTTTCTTAATAGCTTCATGTATTTGCTCTGGAACTTCTGTACAATAGAGAGAGAGAGGGGAAAAAAAAAGTAAATAAAAATAACAGGTTCCTGAGTTCAAAGCTGCATTCGCTTCCCAGCCCTACCCTCACAGGTATTCCATGACAGGAGGAGCCATCCATCATTTCTAACTGTACCCCACGCTTCCTGTCATCCTGCGCTTGTGGATGCATCATTTCAGTCATTTCTGGCAATCATAAAGGAAGTCTAATTGAGTAGAAGTGCCTCGTTCTGATTCACACACACATTGCATTTTGATGTTACCAATGCTAATATACTTTGATTGGTGATTCATGCCATGATCTCTCATGCTGTCTCTTATTTGCTCACACTGAGTTTCCTCACTTGAAAAAGGGACTAGGTAGGGAGTCGATCAATAATCTTCGTCAGCCGTTACAGATCTAGTGACCGCAAGGCCACTGATCGTTGAAGCAGTAATAAAACCCACTTATTGCATCTGCAGCATCGATAATTTGTTTCATTTTACAAATGGCCTGCTTTTTTCCTTCGTCTCATCCATGATCGATATCAAATATTCATATCTCGGGTATACTACTGATACCATTTATACACAACAGTGGCGTTCAAGTCTCACTAACCCACACTAAAATTAATCAAGTTTTTGAATATAAAAACAATAAATGGATCCTAACCACAGCTGTGCATCAAAGGTAGACCTTCTCAATCTTACAAAACGAGGGTATTTGGTCAATCCTTTTAAAAGTGCTTTTGGTGTGTATTTTTCATTAAATTACTGTGTAACATGTTTTTGATTGTTTAAACCTTATGTTGCATACAAAGCAATTCTTTTTTCCTCCTGACTTTTCTCCTCCCCACTCCAGTCCAGTAGGTGGCAGCATTGCAACAACTGCCCATAAACGTAAAACAAGCAGCAGCAATAATCTTGCAAAACGAGTGTATTTTTTAATCCTTTTGGCGTGAATTTGCATTAAAATGCTGTGCTTTTGTTTAAACATTGTCTTCTATAAAGTGAGTATTTTCTCCAAAATTAAATACATTGCTGAAAGTGATTTTTCCTGACAATTTCTCCTTCACACTCCAGTCCAGTAGGTGGCAGCATAACAAGCACCAACTGCCCATAAACTTAAATAGATCAATCATCTTGCAAAATGTGTATTTCGTGAATTCTTTTGGTGTGTATTTTCATTAAAATGCTGTGTAACATGTTTTTAAGCTTTGTCTTCTATAAAGTGATAATTTTGGAGAAAAAATTGTCAGGAAAAAAATTACACATTGCTAAAAGGAATTATTTCCTGACAAGTTTCTCCTCCAGACTCCAGTCCTGTAGGTGGCAGTATTGCACCAACTGCACATACACTCGAGAAGCAGCAGCAAAAGTCTTGCTAAATAAGAGTATTTTGTGAATTCTTTTGGTATGCATCTTCAGCAAAATTTCCAAGAAATTTTAATTTAAAGATGGCAGGTTTACCTAAACACGCCTGAATCGATTAGTCGATCTACAAAATATTGTATAAATTGCAAAATCAATTCAGTTACACAGCTCTTATCTTGAACATTTGATTGCCTGAACTTTGTCATGTTGGCTCAAATTTGTCTTTTTTTTTTTAACTTCCTTCTCTCTTCTGTCAAACCACATGTTAAAATAAGACTTAAAACGAAGGATTTGAGCCAACAGAAACTTGTGGAGTCCAAACCAGCAAGTGTACACTGTTATTAAACGAAAAGTGTGACGAACCAAATTCGAACTTGTAATGTAAAATAAAATGTAAAATAAATAAATAAAAATCAGAAAAGAATACATACCAGAAACATTCTCAGTCGTGGTCTCGGGCTTGTATATCCGACTTTATGTACAGCATTTAACTCCAAAAAAGAAAACACTGTCTTATTATTTTTATTTATTTCTCCAAGATAAACCAAAAGGTTACAGTGAATTAGTATCTGCATAAACTCTTATACATCATTAACGTAACGCATGGATGGAAAATCAATGTACTTCAAGATGAACACTACAAAATCTATTATCTCCAACAAGCCTGTAAAACGCATTTCATGTCATTCTAGCAAAAATCCCAATATCTATTACTTAACATACTCAATTTCAACTTGAAATATAGTAAGTGCAGGAAATTTAAACATTGTTCCATTTTTACAGTTGTAAAACCCTCATAAACCAAGTAGTAAACCTCATTAAATATCACCACATCTCATCGCATTAAGTTTGGCTGCATTGCACCTAGTTGGGGGGGGGGGGGGAAGCATCAGTTACTGTAATGCTACAACGGGGACCAATCATAAGTGATGAGTCCCGAGATCGAGAAGACCAGAGATGCTGAGATTTTCTCAAATGTATAAAGAAGCCTTTCCTCGCCTCAGGAATATTAAACTATGCATACTGTAATGTAGCACATGTAAGACAGTATAAAATATCAGAATGACTAGTAAACCGGGTTAATGGTTGAGAAAGGGCACTGCAGCATGAGGTAGTGGCTGATCCAGTACTGTGCAGCTAGGAGAAGAAATGTTCACCCAAATTTTTATCAATAAAATTCACACATTATCTGAATCACATCGTTTCACGTGACAGCAGGACGGTGTACATAAACGTACAGAAAGGTCAAGAACTTCTGTTATGTTCACACATCAAACAAGTCAGAGGATAAGAGCCAGAAAAGCACAAAAGTTGTGGTGGATCTTCTGCCACTGAAATTGGACAGTTTAATAATTATGAGCATGCATGTGAACACATTTTGCATTTAAAGTGATTGAAATGTTTAGTCTGTTTGTCCTACAATGTTTTTCAGCGTAATGAGAAAAAACACTAACTATGGAAGTCTAAGCTATGGTCAAACTGTTCATTCATCTTTTAGCACTTTAGTGTTGTCAGGGTCGTAGGATCCAGAGACTCTCCCTGGAAACCATTGTGAAGGTTGGAATACACGCTCTACATAACATGATCTTGGGGTGTTGGAGGAAACCAGTGAACCCAGAGAAAACCCATATGAACATTAGTGTATGTGGAACTCTATAAAGTGAGTAACTGGAGATCTGGATTGAAGTGGTGACCGTGGAACTCAGGTTTTAATGCTATCCATCGTGCTACCGTGTTGACGCCAAACCTGACCTACATCTTTGACCAAATAGGAGTAAAACACTTCACACTACTTGAACAAGATGGGGGGGGAAGAGAAAAAAAAAAATGAAATTTGCTGCTACAGCTAGTCATTACTTTCCTCCAGACTGAATTGGATTTCCTCCAAATCCTCAGGAAATGAAAAGCAAACAAAGCTGCTTTCGTATGGTGTAGCACAAATGTTTGTCATCTATACAAGTCTGCATATGGACTGCTTCGGCAGGACTATTCATATCAGTCTCATAATTGCACCTTTATTGCTGGTCTAATGGTTGCAGTTTTCGCTCTTAAAATCGTCTAATAGAATTTAACTGCCCTTAAGACTCCCGTTATTGTGGAGCTGTCAGTAAATAAGTTTTGATTTCTCAGTGCTGGGAAACGCATTACATTTTTTTTTCCTCCTCTGTAAATATTGCACAAATACTTTATGCTGTCGAGGGACATTAAGTTGAAAATTTCTTTAGCAGCCATTCCATCCATTTATTATTATTTTTTTAATGGAACGAAGACATTATCCTCATTTTACCGTTGCAGCACGCGAGTAGTGTCTTTAGACTATAAATTAGCATGGTTAACAAGGTTACACCAGACCTCTTCAGCTGTGTTGAGATGTTAATGTTACGAGGTTAAAAGACAGCAAGAGTGATCACACGCCAGTCCCCGATTTAACAGTACTCCACCGCCGAAGCTCCGGCACTCCAGGTGTTGGCTAATGGATAACCGATTCGCAACTGTTCGAGTGTACGAACGCCCGGTGTTGAGTGCTCTCCACAGACGGCTCTTGCAAAACCTCACATTTGATTCCCGGCTACAAAAGATAACACTTCAAATGAGAAACCTCCAGTGGCAGTGTTGTAGTGAGCGACAGAAAAGAAAGGGAAGGGAAGCTAAGACGGGTAAGGTACAGTAGCTCTGCAGGCCAAAACATGGTGCGACCGATCCCAAGAGGAATGCAACAAGACTGGTGTGATGTTCACATTCAGGGGCAAATTATCGGAACGATAAATTCAGATCAGCATTGGGGAACGACGTTCGCGCCAACTCTGCATTCTGCATGAGCTCCGAGACTCCGGGGTTTCATGGGACCTCATCTCATCATCAAGGCTTGTTGTGATGATTGAAATTCAGCCAAGAACGCATCGCCGGCCAGCCAACTCTTTAGCTCTGACTAATGCATTCTGGGTAAAACCACAGCAGAGCTCTCAGGCTCACAGTGCTAACAAGGACATACATCATATTTACCTTGACATTATTATTTTACGCTTATAGATTAATATTTTGTCAGCGATCAGAAGTGCGTTAGGACCAATAAGTCGGAAATGATCTCGACTGAACATGAAACATCAGCAAGCAAAGCTACATGGGCATTTTTTTCCCTCCTCTTTTGGTTTATCCAGGATTGAAGGCAACACCCAAAATGTTACGCTAAAAGAAATTAGATACTATTTATTTCTTTACATATATAATTTCTGTGCAAATGAGTCTACTCATGAGTATACCCTTTTGATTTATTGCTTTTTAATTTTTTTTTTACTTAATTAAACATCATTCCTTTACCGCCACAATCCTATTTCAGCAGACATAATGACATCAACATTAACAGAGACACCCAATGTTAATGTAACACTAGTTTCCAGCTCATGGATCATTAGCTCTCGTGATTACACATGACAGGTGATTATGTAAAATAGATCGAGATGACAGAAAAACAAGAACTCTTCCGCATCCAGTGCACAAACACTAATTCCAGAAACATTAGGCAATAACAACGTGTACATAATATTAAGACTAAATATTGAACCCACCCCCACCCCGTCAGTTCTAAAAATCCGTGCATACCTCCAGTTTGCTTTAAAATGTGTGCGCACTGTTCTGTTGTATTTTTATTTACTCATTTTACTTTTGTGCTTGTGTATAACCCCACAAATGAAGGAGCTGAAAGAAGTTTTCCAAGGATGTCTTATGGCGCTGCTCGGTTTACTCTGTGATCTCCAGGATGAGGTCATCGCCCTCCAGGCTGCTGTCGACTTTGACGTAGACTTTTGCCACGGTGCCGGAAAGCGGCGAGTTCACCACCGTCTCCATTTTCATAGCGCTGAGGACGCACAGAGGCTGGCCTTTCTCCACCTTCTGGCCCTCCTTGACCTTGATCTCGACCACTTTCCCAGGCATGGGCGCTCCAACCTGACCCCGGACGTCTTTAAGTGCCTTCGGATGGAAGTGCATTTCCTGGAGGAGCACACAGTGGTGGTTAGACATATCCAGTCTTTAAAGGACAGGAAAGGGCACCAAGAAAAGGACATATTGCAACTGATAAAGAAAAAAGCCAGGAGTTATTAGATGCCGGTCTGTGGTTCCACATTGTGTTTTACTGGAGCCCTAGTGCATGTGTGAGATACAACCACATTTACTTAAATGTTTAAAAAATAAATAAATAAAAATCGCCCCAAGGACTAGAGACTAAATCGAGAATCAGGCGTGAGTCTTGGTGGTTTAAATGACTCACTTTTAGGAAACTGGACAATTAAGTTTGTATTTTTATAGTATATCAAGTCTACGTCAAAATGTCGCTTGTGAGTAAATATCGTGGTGAGCAAGTGTGATCTGTGGGAGTAGGAACTTAAGCAGGATGGAAAAACAGTCATCCGTACACATCTATTTTCATCCAAGTGGTAATGTGAAGCTTTCAATAAGAAATACCAAATACAGACACTTCAATCCGTCTTATTCATAGCATCAACTATTCATGCATGGTTAAACCTTTCATGATTAAGAAAAGTATGCAATGTATTCAGGTTTGCAAGTTGCTTATCCAGACCTTGAGAGATAAGGAAACATTATTATTAAAGATTTTTTTTTCTATTTATATAAGCAGCCAAAACACAGTATTGGTGCCGATTTTATTTTATTCTATACATATAATACAGAAAATGTGTGTGCAAAAGAAGCTACTTCTAAAGTTTATGCAACATGAAAGAGACCAATCTTGCTAGCCTAAAAAAATCTGCTTTTCTGGAGAGATGATTTTATACAAGCCCACAAAATGTGGTATTTTTAATTATTATTATTTTTTTTTTAGTGTTATACTGTCTTGCTTCAAACTATAATGATTTAATATTCAAGTTATTCATATTTCTTTGAGTCTTGATATAAAGTTGGTATAAGCTTCTAGAAGCACATGACCTGTAAAAATTGTTGCTTAAATTGGAAAAAGTTTAAAAAGGCAAAAAAATAATCTGTAGTGTCCGTAACCCATGTCCAATTCATATGGAAATATCTTAATTCTGCATTTTAGAATAATTCATCATCTTTTTACGTGAAGTCTAAATTGGCCGATTTTCATCTGAATGACAGTTAAGATCATTGAAATATCTAAATTCAAAAAAATTAGACACTACATAAAAGGGCATGAAGTTGTATTTAGCAAATGTGTTTCTTTTTATCTGATGAAAAATATAAAGTGTGCATATTTACAAAAAACAAGTATAGATCGGAAGATGAGAAGCATGAAATATTATGTAAAGTGGTGTTACTGTATATGATACCTGCAGGTAAAAATTTATTCTGATTTTTTTAGCAGCAATACCATGTTTTTTGGCCCGAAAGGATGCTAACTAATGTCCAAATGCAAATATATACATTAAAGGATAAATCTATAGCTGTTTATACCTTCAGGGCGACGGTGTCTTTGACCAGGACAGACCTCAGCTGACCGTTGAGCTCGAAGAACACCTCTCTCTGACCGGCCTTATTGAGATCCCCCAGTGCCAGAGCTTTAATATGGAGCGTCTTCCCTCTCTCCAGCTCGACCTGAATTAATTTTCCAAAAGAGACTAACTTTAGCATGTGCATTAAGACGCGTGTGTGACGTTGCACAGAATAGTAAACAGAAGAGCACCTCAAACTCCTCTGCGATCTTTGGTCCATCCAGGAAGAGGCGCGTGTTGAGGCAGTCGACAGGTCCGAAGGTGTTGGTGAAGTCCTTGAACTCCTGGAACACTTTGGGGTACATGGCTGCGGACATGACGTCCTCGGGCGTGATGTCATCACCATGTGTCTCGCGCAGCTGCTTCTCCATGGCCTCGAAGTCCATCGGCGTGAGCGACGCACCTGGACGACCCTCTACACGAGGCAGCGATTTCAACACCTGCACAAAACACCGTCCGTTACCCGACTCCAGAGAACCCGACAAGGATTAACGGCATCGCTGGTATATTTCTGTAATGTAGATTAAAGCTTCCCTTAGAGAGACTGCAAGCTTTCCACTCATGCATACAGGACTCATTTGCACATATGTCTGGAGTGCTTATAATCCCCCAGAGCCAGCTCAAAACTGTAGGAATATTTATACATGATCATTACCGTCAGCCCAATTAATCCTCCCTGCTTTTCCTTTCCATTTGCCTCCATTTAGGGGGCTAGACGAATCAGCTAGATAGCACTCCTTAAGGACATCCTTTGAGTGGTAGCAGTTACGAGCGTAAATGAAACTTTAATATTTGATGTGGCTTTCGCCTATGCCTTACTGCGACGGGCGAGAACGCCTTGAGACATGCTGTGGGCTGGAATAAAACACGTCTTCATCTCCGTGGGCAAACAGAGATAAAAGCTGCGCATGGGTAATTTCGCAATATTTAATTTAATCCTAATGATCAAACTGAGACGATGCAAACAAGTACATGTATGCATGTAATGTTATCCACAACGCATGCTCAGCAGATGCCCCATTTATTTTCAACCAGCATGCGCAATAAATAAGCCGAACTGCAGCATGGTCCGTGCATAAAGCTTCAGGGACACACATTTGTCTGGGAAACAATTGATCTTGCACAAAAGAGGCCGTCTGTAATTGGGGCATGAATGGCAAACAGGGAGGACGAGCTTTTTCGGAGCTTCTTGCCGACAAGAACAAGACGCAAAAGACGGCTATAAACAGAACAATTTTATTTGAAGTGAGGGGGGAAGAAAGAAAGACAAAGCAAATGACTGAGACGGAGAGATGAAGTCATCTACGCATGAAATTTGGCACATTAGGCAGTGTGAATCAGACAGGCCCACTCTAAACACCATCATATTTTCCTAACTCGATAAAGCAACTCTACAGAGCATAAATAAACTTTTCTACCACGTTCGGCCTGTGCTCATAAAACTTTACTACATTACAAAGAATCGTTAAGACGTTCATAAAGACCTGAAAGCATTTTTATAAACTCGAATAACGCATCGAAATGCTCCGGCGAAGTACCGTAATGAATTCCTTGGTGACTTGTAAACAGTGAAATGCATCCCTGCTCATTATAAAGCCCAGTACCATGCTGCATTACTGTCATGGCTGATAAGGATCCAAGCACCATTACATGGAAGTTTTATTGGTGCGAGTGTTTTTTTTTTTTTTTATATATATAAAAAAATGTGAATATCAAACGTGAAGATCACGGAGTGCTTCAAATTATTTGTAAGTTAAATGTTAAATGAATGTTTTTTTATTAAACAAAGTGGAACCACTTAATCCCAAAGTAATTCTAGAACCCGTACAGCGGTACGTTAGCATAGGAACGCTCTTATGGATTTGCAACTTTGCCTCAGCATACGAAGCATTTTTGGCGCGTAAGCAAACGAGCTGATCGCCGCGGTGTTGCGTTGGTGGAAAGCCAGGCGAAGAGAATTGACATTTTTTTAGTCAAGACAGCACCATCGGGCCGAAGAATGCTAGCAAGGACGGTAGCAAGAAGAAAACCGCCACTTTCAGTTATTACACTCATACTAGCGAGATCGAACCCGTAGATATAAAGCTCATGAGACAAACAAAAGGTCATGTTCAGTAACATGGACCCAATAAATATAGAGCACGTTCGTTCACATTTAGAAGGCATCATCAGATGGGCAAAGCATTAAAGATAAAAAATACAAATTCAGGATAAAATATGAAGAGGAGATTAGATGTTTTATATTTTATCATGAGTGGTTTGCTCCAGTAGCCCAGCCTAATCACTGCCTTAACGAGAGAGAAAAATAAACCTACATTTCTGCCACAAGACACAAAAGAAAGATGATTTATCATTAAAAAAGAATTGTTACTTACTGTTCAGGCATAAACAAATATGCATCTTTTTGCCGAGGTCTTCAGAAGTTCATTCTGCATGTTTCTCATCCTTAATAAACCAATGTTTTGTGGGTATTATACCAGCGGCCAGCGTTACCAGCAGTAAACCCGTGTGGTCCAATTAATTTTATTGGTTTTTTTATTATTTTTTTTTTTATGTAACTAACCCGAAATGTTAAGACAGTACCAGTCAAAAGTTTGGACCCCTCTTTCTACAATAGAACATTTCAACAGTCAGTTATTATGTTCAGATACAAAGGTCAGCTGGTTCTGGGAAAGTTCTGGCAAGGCACAAGATACAATATAGTCTCTTAGGAAGACTAGCTATAAAACGTACCTCTGCTGCAGAGTTACCAGCCTCGGAAATCACCAATTAAACTAACAGCACCTCAGATTAGAGCCGTGTGCCATCAGGAAGGAAAAACTCTATACAGTAGATGTGATAAACTGGTCATTCAGTACATTCAGGTCGTCAGAAGACTTCATTTTATTGCCCTTAATTCATTTTTCGCATTGGATCCAATTGTACTAATTTCAGTAATCTTTTTTTTTTTTTTTTTTTTTTTTTAAATCGATAAAGCCTAATAATTTGACCCTCCTGGAACAGAGTAGCATCTTATTGACCACAGGACACACCTTCCGACATTGTTGTTTAAGATCTGAAAAGCTACTCACTGCATCAGTTAGATTTTCTGCCAACTGAAATATATAAATCAGTGTAATTACACAATCAAGCACTCCAAATATTTGCTTATTTACATCCAAACAAGGACTTTTTTGCCCAGACGGTGCACTTCCCCAAATTATTTAGTGATAAAGAAAGCTTGGCAAAAAAAAAGAAAAAAAAAAAAAAAGAGACATCTGGAGGACACCTGCTTGAGACGGATTATGAACTCGGGTCGTGTAGGTGAGGCAGAGGAACTGCGGAAGGTGGTATATATTTTGTAAATGAAAAATGACTGCTTTCCCAGCAACCTTTTTTCTTTACAGTGCTTAGTTTTTCCACAGACATCACGTGTAGCCCAGGTCCACTTCGAATGCAAATCCAAATCCAGTGCATATCTGAAGCAGTAAACAGGGACAGATCTGACAGTAGCAGTATATTCTGCCCGTAATTTACACAGACACAGGTGCACCTTTATGGCAAATAAAACCATCCATGCTCTTATACTGTATATTTATATTGCAAAAATGAGGAATCACGTCTACTAGGGTAATACAATACTGTGCAAAAGTCTTCTTTATATTATTTACATTTCTTTATATTTTGCTTCCAAAGAGCCAGACTTTATAAAGTAAGCTTGAGGAATAGTTCTCCGAGGGGCCTTTTTTTTTGGCTCTCATTCTTTTTTGCCAAGTTTTTAGCGGATTTAGAGGATTTTTTGTGTAAGCCACATAGTGACCCATGAAACTTAAACCATCCACTTTAAGGCATGAACCAGATCCATATGACCGATGATCAAGTCAGTGATTAGTATACTGGTGTCCAAGTGCTTAGAACAAACGAGAGGGGAAATGAGGTTGCTGCTGAGATTGTTACATAAACAAGCAATTTTTAAAGCAAATTCTATCTTTATGCCCTTTTCAGCCTGTCACAGTAAAACATCTGTTCTCTTTTCATTTTCTGTTCCGCTTTATCCTTCTATTCAGGGTCGCGGGGG
>JAOTQY010000018.1:9528099-9555219 GCA_026413445.1 Dolichallabes microphthalmus | reverse complement strand
CTCGCATCATCGCAACTCTGACCAGGCAGTTCCTAAGGATGAACGAATGAACTATGTAAATGCATAAAGCAGCACTACACTTCGTCCTATGTGCTGACCACATGAAGGTAAGAACGTCCCGCTTTTGAGACATTTTGCATCCCATGAAATCTCTCCCTTAATATACTGTACACTTGTGAAGCATTCTGGGAAAACAATAAGCATGCACCTTTTATTATCAGCATTTGCATCCATTTAGGGACACATTATCTGCTCCTTCCGAACAGATAAAATGTCTGAATATTTAATTATATCCAAAAGATAGAGACATGGAAATGGAGAGAGAGAGAGAGAGAAGGAGAAAGAGAGAAACAGACAGGCAGCACACACTCTGACCCAGTTTCCTGTGACTGCAGAGCCAATATAACCTCCTTCACCACACCACATCGCATCCACCCCCCACCTGCTGTAACTCCCACTACACAAACAATATACGAGTCAAGCACAAACAAATCTCAGCAAAGAGCATGTAAGCAGAACACAAGATGTCTGCTGAAGAATTGGAAACCTGACGTGAAATAAAAGAGAATCAAGGTAGAATCATTCAGGCTCAGCAGACTACAGGAGGATTCTTGTCTCAGGTTGGAATATTAATAGAGCCGACTCGGTTAAAGATGTAGTAGAAAGTTGAAATATCTTCACAAAAATAAATTTAAAAAAGTCTGAACAAATTTAAGAATAATTAAGGCACCATCCATGAGCATGCTGATGCTTAAAATCTTTCCCCTCGGTATTTAAACGGTGAGCTCGTCTGTTACAGCAATGTCCCCGTCCCACTCTGACGAAGACCATGACGATCCTGCTGCTTCATAAAAAATATCGAAAGAAAGCAGAGGGAACAAGGTCAAAAGGAAAAAATATATAAATATACGTGCATTCATCATGTTCATACTTCCTAGTCACGTCCTTGTCGGGGCCTTGACGCATCCATCACGTTGTCACATGAATGACATGAATCTCTCTTAGCGCCAACTCTTAGATTTGACTCTCCGGTGTAATGTAGTCTCAATATTTTGGAACAATTAATTGAAAAAATAAAAAATAAAAAAAATGGATGGCCTGGTGGTTTAGTGGTCAGCACCGTTGCCTTGCACCTCCAGGGTACAGGTTCGATTCCCACCCCAAGGAGTTTGCACGTTCTCCCCGTGCTTGGTCGGGAATCGAACCCTCGACCCCGGATGTGGAAAGTAAAGGCGAAGCCAGAACATTCATTCCATTTTCTCTACAACGCGACGAGCTTCGACTTTAAAACGGAGAAGAAAAAAAAAAAGATGCTGGTGAATGTGTTTAACTGTTATAACAGGAAACAAACTAAACGGTGTATAACAGCATGCACTGGAGTGTTTTATTCTCTAGCCACTGGAGTGGCTTTTATTCGTCATTGTAATATTTGTAAGAGGTGTGCTTGATGCAGCAGTGTGTGATGCCTACAGAATCCAGACAAAAACCACACATGGAAATGTGAACACATACTCTTCTTCCCCGCTAAGATAAATAGCAATACACCACTGGAGGAGAGGAGAGAAAAAAAAAAGAAAAGATGATAATGCTACCCACTAACCTAACTGTTCTCACAATGACTGCATCAAGTGGGTGGCAGCTCGGGGAAAAAGCCTTCACATCACAATGCAGCCCTTAAAAGCACACAGAGACTAAAGAGAGCTTCAAGGCCAACGGTTTGCCTAAACAAGCGGGTAGAATTAGGAGCAGATAGCAGCCAGAGAGCTGGCAGGCAATAATACCGTACGCGGATAGAAACGCAATCGTACAAAGCAAAACTAATGGCGATAACGCTACAGAGATGCTACAGAGCGCTCCCCCCCCCCCCAGAACCGACAAGATTTACGGCCCCGGAGTGCTTAAGAGAGTCGAGAGGAGCGGCGCGTGAGGTTGAACGTCTCCGAAGCACTGCTCTCCAGTTCTGCAGTCATTACTGTCGGTATGAATTGTAAAGAGCATCAAAACAAATTAAAAGACTCGTTTTGTACCTGCGATATGCACCACTTGCCATTACAAAGTGTTCATCTCGTCGCCAGTTATTCAGGATGGATTAAACAGCATTAGGCGTGCAGAAATAAATCTCATGCAGCGATGCTTAAGCCATTAGGAGGTTCAAACTCTTGTATCTCAGTGTTATAAATGCTACCAATATATATATATTTTTTTTTTAATAACGCCACACACATCTTGTAAGAATAATAGTACCAAAAAAAAGCTACTTAAGATAACTGATTTGACCAAAATTCTTACAAGTAATATCACTTTTTAAAAAATTTTTTCTAATGTTTTAATATTTCATTAGAAAATGAATACAGTTTTTTTACGCCATAAATAAAGCGCTTTCTTTAACAGTGCAATTTTTCAGAAGTGGATTTGTAGGCACTGTGTTCAACTCCCAAACAGATGCTGAATATTTTTGATTTTGACTAACGTAGTACCTGTTGGGGTTCTTTCCATTTCGGCACGGTAACGGGTACATGGGAGGCTATTAATGCCTTATGCACACCCGACCCAAAGACGACTAAAGCCCGATTTGTGCTTCTGTAACAAGTCTATGCAGAGCTAAAGCCTAAAATGGATACAGCACTTGTGCACTGGGGTGTCTGTGCTGTTCTGCTATTAGTTGGAGGTGGAGTTTCTGTACCGCTGTGCTGAGTCTCTTCGCCACTCCATGGTGAGCTAAAAGGACATTAGTGATTATTAAATTACTACAGAAAAGAAAGCAAGCTTCCCCCCCCAATAATTATTTAAATAAAAAAAAAGACAATAAGGTAATTAAGTAGATAAGTGGTTTCAGTAATAAGGCTGGGAAATAAATAACCTGGCAAAGATCATTTGACCGGCTTGTTCAGCTCAAACTGTATATTTTGGCAGCTGTGATGTGAGCAAACTAGGCTTTATTTTTCAGCACGGAAAACACTCCAGTAGCTTTTTAAATGCGTCGCTGGTGTTTTCACACTTTTTTGTGATTTTTTTTAGCTCTCTTAGAAAAGTGCTGGCCGGAGAGACTTTTTTCGTTTTGATCTGCATTAAAATAAAAAAAAAAAGGGGGGTGGGGGGGGGATGGCTTGCACAACAGATGCTTTGACGATTTGCCAGTACAAACCAATATTAGCCAAATAACCTGGCTAGCGTTATCTAATTAATAGAGATGAGACTCCCACTCTTACACCAGTCTAACACAATGTGTTAGAAGCTCCGCGTGGCAGCTACAGAAGTTGCACAGACCCGTGTGGTCACACCCACTCAAACCTGCGCACTCACTGTTCAGTTAACACTTTGGAAGCGTTGAGGTAAAATGTTGTTCACTGATTTGTTATAACCCTACAGGTGGTGCACTCTGAACTACTTACAGTTTCATCCCATGTGGTACCATAGAAGTGAATTATTTGCTAAATTTGTTCAGAAATAGTAATTACGGCGGATTACAAGATACTGTATATGCTGCTCACTAACTAAAATTCAGCTTCTTTGCTCAATTTAAATTAAGTAAAACTTTTATTTCGTATTTAAATGCTGCACTTGGTTTTTAAGTAAGAAAACTAATGTTATAAGAAACGGGCTGGATTAAATTGATTAAACATTTTTTCAAGGTTTAAAATTGAAAAATGTAATATCGAATCAGGTCTTTATAAATCATTTATACTGTAGAATCGCAATTTTAATAGAATTGCCAACTAGGTAGCGTCATACTGTATTAGATTAATAATAAAGTCTAATAAGTCAATTAATAATAAGTCTAATCTAGATAGACGCAACGCTTCACCTTTCGTAGCTGAGGAAATGTATACAAAATAAATTTGCATATAAATTTATATAAAATACATATAAAGTATGAATTACAGCAAAAGGTCAAATTAATGGATTCAGAAGGTCCGTCTCCACGGCATACAAGACTGTTGATCATTTCTTAATGTATGAAAACTAAAGTAACAAGCAGAAATGATTCTCATTAGATCGTTGATTGTTCAAAATAGCATCCACATGAACCAGGACCCACGGTTCCCCAAGAAAGAACATGGCCAAGACCACCACAATGCCAATATTTCCATAGTGCATCCCTGTGCCATCTCTCTTGCCTGTAATAGATGTACACAGTGGTCATTTAGGGCAGTATGACTGGTCTACATCATCTCCTTAAACAACAAGCTGCAATGCTACAATGTTCTGATACCCATCATAACCAGCATTAACCTTTTTATCAATTTGGACTCTTCTCTGGGATCAGCCCAGAGGGGCTATCCTGCACTGAAACAGACATTGATGAGCCTTGGGTGCACATGAACTTGTCACTAATGTAGGTCGCTGGTTGTCCTCCTTTGGACAAGGAACTCCCTGAAAGAACTGGAGTTTTGAAGATCTAGCCATCACTCAGGACCTTACACTTGCCCATTTTTCCCTGTCTTCAACACAACTTCGAGAACCGGCGGTTCACTTGGGCCTGTAAATCTTGCAGCTGGACAAATTTTTTTAATCTCCCAGTCTGAAACATTAACAAAGGGACACAACCCAGACTGAACTCTTTTTTTTTTTTTTTTTTTAATAATTCTTTTGGATTTCTTCCAGATTTTCTCTCATTTAGTCGTGTCCAATTCCTCCCCGTCACTAGGGGGCTCCCACAGTAAGGCTACCACTACCACTCAGTGGGGAGGGCCGAATACCATCACGCGTTTCCTCCGGACCCCCGTGACGCCAGCCAACCGCATCTTTTCGAACTGCTCACTCACGCACCGTTGGGAGCGGCGTAACACACTGAGGACAGCGCTATCCGCTCCTTCCACTTGCGTAAGCTCTCAGACAGCCCTGATTGGCTGTAGAGCCGTGATTAATGTGGGAGCCCTAAGTACCTCTCATCCCGCCCATCTGCGAGAGCTCGGCCAATCAGCTCTCTCTAGACCTCTGGCTGTGAGAGGTTACAGCATCACCCGGGAACCGAACCAGCGATCTCCGGATGATAGGGCGAGCACTTTACCACTGCGCCACTCGGAGGCAAGTGCAGGGTTTTTAAACACCGAATTCATTTCCTGATGTATGTTAATTGTAAATTATGCTGGAACAATGATATTTTAACAATGAGGTGGACAATGGGGTGATGTGACAAAGTCCCAGTAAATAAATATTGCCTCCATTCCTGATCAGCAGACCATCTCTTAAACTCATCTTCACTTTGGACTTTCATGTACCGCATGATTGGCTGAGGATTGCGCACCAATTGGTTTGCCATTTCACACCTTACAAACCACTTAGTCCATGGCTTTCTCCTATTTTTTGTGCATCAAACAATAAATAAGACCTGGACTACAGATGTCTCGAGTGGGGGAAACTGAAGACACGTCAAAACATGTGAGCAAACGGCTTGGATGGTTCACTCCGAGTGCCAATTGGCAAAGAGCTGTGAAAATCTCAATTCAGATGCAGCTTTTTGAGCTGTCACTTAGTCGCTTGTCACCGTCGCTAAAATCACAGCTTCGTGCTGCACGTCGTACATAGAAAATGAAGCTCGCTATTGTGAACGTCAGAGAGAAGCTAGAAACAAGATATACACAAAAAGTGAAGAGGAAACTACTATGCTCTTTATGATACAGTATCATACAGTCTGTACTCGTTTTAAAAACGTAACTAAACAGCAAGCTGTCAACATTTCTACCCTTGAAATGACCCGGACCAATTTACTGAAGTGCTTCTCTGACCTTATGGCGCTTCAAGAATCCTGTCTCATTCGAATCCAGCCTTTAAAAATCTTCATGTTTCTGGTGGATCATCAATCAGATCAGTTCGTATCCACACCGCTGTTTTAAAAAAAAGTACAGACAAACTGGTGGGAAATGCACTCAGTGCTCCGTGAAATACACCCCATATTCTTCACTCTGTACCGGCAGCTGCTTCCCAATTCAGCTTGTGCATCTCTGTTTAACTTTTCCATTCATTCGCCTCTCCTGATTCTCTCCTCGGCATCACAAGCGAAGGCTGCCTCAGGCTCTTCTACTGCCCCCTCCCTTTCTCGCTTCTCCCTCCCGCACTCATTCTCCTCTCCCTCTCTCTCCACCCTCACGCTCCGTCCTCGCTATAGCAGGCACGTTGCAGTCTCACTCCCGCACACAGATCTCCGACGCGGTCCCTGCAGTAAAAGCCGCAAACCGGAGCGGCTCGGAATTCGAGACGGGATGGCGAGAACGGAGCGATGGTGGACGCCGCAAACGTGCAACCTCTTTAAAAGCATCAACCTGATCATCTTTCCGGGATCGTCGTGAAACAGAAGCAGGAATAGTATCGCGGACACCGGGAAGCTCGGTTAGACGTTCGATAAGGGAAAGTGTCACGTAGGGGAGCTGACCGAGGGGGTCATGTTCCACGGATATAAAGCACAATGAAAAGGTGAGTTCAGTTGTCACATTGCGAACGTGGAACGATGTGCTACTTGATCGACTAATCACAAGACAAAGCAAAAATTTATAAATAAATAAAAATATAGACAGACAAGTTTTATAGACGCATTTCATCCTGACTTCAAGTTAAGGCGCATGTGTACACACACACACACACAGGATTGTATCACAGCCCACAGGGATGATCTGAAAGCCTGCCTAATTGGATTACTTGCTTTAATGCATCGGGTTTCATTAATTTATTCTCGACCTCTAAAGCTAATCATGCTGAATGGAGAGAAGTCCGCTTCAGAATGCTTAAAATTCCTGGTTAAGATGAATAATTAACGAAGTCCTTAAGCATGCATGCCAAAAGGTTCAAGTATATGTATTTAAACTTGCACTGAGATCCTGATTTAAAGCAGCAGTGGGCAGGTTAGATCGACAGCTCATTCACATCACCAGTGTCAAATTAAATAAAAATCCATTTATTTATTTATTTTATTCTTCACATTTTCCATCCAGCAAGCAACCCGATCGGACAAACTGCAGCTCTTCTGTTGATGGGGAGAGGTCTCGATGATGCTACAAAACAAAATCGTGCAGCGTCGTGGGATATCGGACACGCGTGAAGAACATTTTACCATGAACATACTGCATCGATACGGAAACAAAACAGTTTAAACAAGGAACGATGAGCGCCGATAACGAGCAGTGCCTGTACGTACATGTATGTGAACCCCACGAGTGCAGGGAAGGACTCCACGGGGATACGGCCGTCATGGGAAAGAATGTGATGGTCACTGGTTAAATCGGTAAGGTCATCTCCTGGAATGAAGAAGCATGGCCGTAATGAAATTCAAGGAGTAAAAAAGAAAAAGAAAAAAGAGAAAGATCGATGCTCTCTCAGTTCGGCCTAGACCGTTCTGTTCCTGGGAGATATTTACAAGACATCACGTGGAAAAGAATGGCCAGGATAAAGGATCGTTCTAAATCTTGATACAACACAGACTTTTCAGGTATGAACGAGCCGATCCGTCTTTCTTCTCTCACTCACATCCATAGCAGGTGAAATTCTATAGCACCATCCAGATGTTTGCAGAACGTTTTCTTCAGGATAGAAAACCTAACCCAGCAACAGATTATGTTGTCACTAGTAATGAATCACTCGACCTCTTTCATCCACGACTAGGCTTAATCAGTTTCAAAGAAACATTGCCTTCCCTTTAAACCTTTAGAAAACTGACTGTCATGTGGTTACTCGCAGGTTCCATCGCTGCCACCCTCGTAATCCCATTCGCCTCACTCCCTCCTCAAAAATCCCCCTCAGAGCCATTGTGCATGCCAGTGGAGCCATTATGTAAGAAAATCAAATAATCAGAAATCAAATACTCGTAGTCAAATAAAGACGGTGTGGCGCGCGCAACAACCCTGATATAAAAATCCCATCAAGTGCAGCGCATTAAATCCACTCAAGCATCCGAGCTATCGGTGTATTAGAAACCGCAGAGCTTTGATCACACTCGTAAAAAGCAATCCGGCCTTATTACACACTGACAGGGTTAGAACACAGAGTGTGACACAGCGCCGAAAAAAAAAATAAACCCTGCATGCACGCATACAGGCAGTCGTGGATCAGAGCAATGGAGCAATCAGACCACTGGAGGAAAGCAGCAGGCGATAGAGTCGAGAACAAACAAAAGGATACGGAGCCAAAGTAAACCCACTTTGCCTGTGTACACAGAGACATCAATAATCAGACGTGATGTCGAGGGGGATCTTGTGATGGATCACACAAGCGGGACAACCATTTATTTCGATCATTTAGCAGTAATAGTAAAATTCTATAGCATTTGATAGAAATGTAATTAAGCATCACTGTCTGTCTCCATAAACTTCCCTTCAGACCTTCAATTTTCTCATTACAAATCAAATCTTTGCAATTTTCTCTTCCCGCCTATTTTTTCTCTTCCCGCCTATGACTCTAATAGCATCAATCACTTTGTTTAGCAATCAATAATGAGCACTCCTGATCCCACGAGAGATCCGTATACACAGATCAGTTAAAACGTTAAAGCCTTAGACCCAATATTGCGTAGTCACCAAAACGGCTCATAAGGCATGGACTACAGAAGACCTCGAGTAGACTTAAGGGACATGGTTTAAGGCAGCAGATCCTTCAAGTGCTGCAAGGTGGGGCCTCCGTGGATCAGATTTTCTTTTGTCCATGGAAGCTCAGTCAGATTGAGATTTGAGAATTTAAAGGTAGGATCAACAACCTTGAACTTTTCGTCTGCTAAACCCCATACACAGCAAGCTGTGATGCACCGAGTGTTCTTGTACCTTTCAATCATAGGCAGCGTTAATATTTTTTGAAGGTTAGCTTTTTCTATGGGATTTCTAGCATTTATTCTGCACAGCCCTAAACTGGGACCATGGACTGCCCATACTCCAGTCACCAGTTTACTGGTAAATGATTGAGAACATGCCTTTTTATTATGCACTGATCAGCTATAACACTGAAACTGTTCATCAATTTAACTTGAAAATGTACATTAAGTCAGGTTTGCCAGCATTGTTTAGCTTTATTTAGCTATAATTATATCACCAGGCCACACATTAACCAATTTTCTTTATACAATGCAATGTAAGATTAGTACCTACTCCAGCAGCTTACATTCTTAACTAAACAGTTGAGTTCTAAGTCGATGGGTAACTTCTTATATTTCACTGCTGATTCTTTATTATATTGGCATACAGTACTACGGATACGAAAAGCAATAAAATTGTATGTTTTTTTTTTTACATAAAAATTATTTTAATCAATAATTACATTTACTGTTTAAAACTTGAGTACATTTAAAAGCTTCTGTAACTGGATACTTTCACTTTTCAGTCAGTAAGATTTTGATAAATGACCTATACTTTCACTGTGAAAAAGTATTGGCCCCTTCTTAATTTGATTTCTTAATATACAAACTTTTACTATTATACAAACATAACCAGAGTAAATACAAAATGTAGGTTTTAAATTATGATTTAATTTAGTAATGGGAAAACATGCAGTTCAAACCTGCCTGGCCCAGTGTTTACATCTGCCATAAAACTACAACAGCATTTCATACCAAAATGATCATACCAACAGTCAAACATGGTGGTGGTAGCGTGATGGTCTGCGGCTCCTTTGCAGCTTTAGGATCTGGACAACTTGTCATAATTGATGGAATCATGAATACTTTGCTTGACCTGAAAATCCTGAAGGAGAATGTCCAGCAATCAGTTTGCGACTTTAAGCTCAGGAGCACTGAGAAACACCACCAAGTAGACACCCGAACGACAAAATTAAGTGTGGAGTGGTCTAGTTAAAGTCCAGACTTAAATCCTATTGAGATGCTGTGGCATGACCTTAAAACAGGCCTTTCATGCTCGAAAACCCTGCTAAATTACACAACTGTGCAAAAGTAGATCAGGCCGAAATTCCTCCAAAGCAACGCGAAGTGTTATCACAAATTTGTTTGCTGTTCCAGCCAAGGGCGGCACAACCAGTTCTTGGTTCAGGGGTAATTACTTTTTCCACATACAGTAGCGCCATGTACTGTAGGTATATTCCTCTGGTTATATTTGTCTAATTAAAATTTGTTTCATCTGAATCATTTAAGGGGAAAATACTTTTTCACAACACTGCATACTTTAAAAAAAAATAAAAAATTTTAACCATGGTAAATATCCATTGCTAAGGCTTTGGCACTCTGAATTTAGATGTAGATAAAGTAATCAGTCAGGTCCCGAATGAGCATGATGGCGCATCACAAAGACAAACTGATCGCTAATGGACACTAAGAAACATCACAAATGGAGAGTCCATTAATGACCAATCTGTAACTGGAAGAACAGGCTGTACATTTCTAATTAACAGACTGCTGTATTTGTGATGAGATGACCTTAATGGAAGATCAAGTCTATATGAAATCAGTAGAAATAAAGCCTGGGAGTACCCCCCTGGGACTGTTTTAAGCTGGTAATTTTCTTATTGATCTACTGTAAACCAAATTTAAATGAAGTAATCACTGTGCTGCAGGTAATCTGTAAAGATGAAACGGCTAAAATTGTGCCTTATCTTTCTTGCACAGGTCTGTGGATAAATAAATCTATCATGCCAAGTCAAGGACTGCTGTGCATAGCCAGAAATAAGGATCTACCCTGGGAACTGCTGCATGAGAAAAAGCGCATTGGCTCCAAAAAAGCAGATTCTTGTCTTATTATCCCTTGGTCTGTCCTATGGTTAGTCATAGTGATTTATATCCTGTTGGGATGTTGTCCAGGTGTGTTTGCTGGAGAGACATGGGGCATGGTCTCCATCTGCCCCTTCCACTGTGTGTGTCGGAACCTATCAGAGTCTCTAAGCACGCTCTGTGTTAATAAAGGACTGCTCTTTGTCCCTCCCAATATTGACCGCCGCACTGTGGAGCTCCGTCTCGCAGACAACTACATCCTGGAAGTCGGTGGGCCTGACTTTGCAAACATGACCGGATTAGTGGACCTGACGTTATCTCGTAACACTATCCACACCCTGCGCCCACTGGCTTTCGGAGATCTGGAAAGCCTGCGGTCACTTCACCTGGACACTAACCGGCTGACTGTGGTGGGACCTCAGGATCTAACAGGCCTTCTCAACCTTCAGCATCTTTTCATCAACAACAACCAGCTCAGAGACGTCTCAGCTGATGCGTTTGATGACTTCCTGCTCACCCTAGAAGACCTGGACCTGTCGTACAACAACCTTCGCAGGGTTCCCTGGGAAGCCATCCAGAACATGGCCAGCCTAAACACCCTTAATTTGGACCACAATCTCATAGACCAGATTGCTGAGGGCTCTTTCAGTGAACTTTATAAGCTCTCTCGTTTGGATATGACCTCAAACAGGCTACAGACACTTCCCCCTGATCCCCTGTTCTCTCGGTCACAAATTGGCATGGTCAGTCCAACACCCTACAACGCCATCATCAGCCTGAATTTTGGTGGAAATCCTTTGCATTGTAACTGCGAGCTGTTGTGGCTGCGGAGGTTGATCCGTGAGGATGACATGGAGACCTGCGCCACACCTGCACACCTTGCTGGACGTTACTTCTGGTCCATCCCAGAGGAAGAGTTCATATGCGAGCCTCCATTAATCACCCGGAACACTAACAAGTTGTGGGTCCTAGAGGGGCAGAGGGCGATGCTTAAGTGCCGTGCTATTGGTGACCCTGAGCCAGTCATTCACTGGGTGTCCCCAGACGACCGAATCGTGGCCAACTCCAGCCGCATACACTCGTATTACAACGGAACCCTGGATTTTCTGGTAACTCGTGCCAGGGATGATGGAGCTTACACATGCATCGCCATCAATGCAGCTGGAGAGTCCACTGCACAAGTGGAGTTGAAAATCATCCCACTGCCTCACCGAGAAAATGGAACAGTCCCACTTATTAACCCCCGAGACCCTGGTGCCTCCGATATGAGTCGTGGTAGAGGAGGGGCTGTAGGAGGGATGGTAACTGTGAGGAACGTGACCGGAAGTGACGGCGAGGATGGAACAAGCAGTAGCAGCACTGGAACGGAGCGATTGGTAGGAGTTCAGGAAGTGACCTCGAACTCTGCTCAGGTGCACTGGTTTATGGGCAGAACCTCAACACCTTACTTGGTGTGGATGTACCAGATTCAGTACAATAGTACCGCCGATGATGCTCTTGTATACAGGTACGTGTATGTTCTTAGATATGCTCCCAGTTGCAACAAATTACATATGACTTGCCAAAGCATTTTGATTTATACAGATCGTTGTACAGAGTTTGCTTGAAGCCAATTTCTCAAATAATGATGAGAAAAAAACAAAACAAAACAAAACAAAAAAAACAGTGAAGTGATAACAATTGAATCATTTAGTTTCAGAGACACTAGAGAATGTATATATATAGTCGCCAGGTGGGAAAATTGAGAAAAAGCCTGCTGACTAGAGGGAGGAATGGATAAACTCTTTAAAAGAGCACAAATTACAGAGTTTAGAATTGTGCCACAACCCATCAGGGTGACTGAAACAGATCGAAATAAAGGGAGAAGGGAATGAGAGGGCAGTAAGAATTCAGGACACGACAAGGAAACCTCTGGTAACCTTTTGCGTCGGACCTGCTCGCAGAGAGATTGTCTCGGTAATTCTACACAACAAGTTACTTCCAAGGTCAGAAACCATCCCTGACAGTCTGCTTTCTGCATCCCTACCACTGGCGCAAAATGAGCTCAAGGCCGGCATCAATTTTCTTCATTTACTCTCCTGCTCAGCCAATCTGGCCCCCCCTTCACAGAACCTCAGTTTCCAGCTCATCATGCTAAAACACACTGCTAGGGTGGTTGAAATAAACTAAACTGCATTTGATTGACCCACATGTCGACTGCAGCAGCATACAGGTTACCCATACTTGTTCATGCAATGAAATGGAAATGAATGCAAGTAATAAAACAGCATGCATAAAGAAACGATGTTTTAAATAGATTTGCCATTTAAATGCACTATGACATAACGGCTGCAAATGGAACAGCTACAGAGCAACATGCAGCTGGTGTCCTATAATGACGATCAATAATGCACAGTGAGAGGGAGAGGCTCTCGTCTGACACTGAAATTAATATACACACAGGGAAGCTGAGGGCAAAAAGTAAAAAGAGTAGAACTGAGGTGAAATGGGGAACACCGAGGTCTCTTTCTCTCCCCCCCCCACCCCCTCCTCAATCAGATGCTCAGTGATGAAAGGCAGAGTGATGAAAGGATGAGTGGGAGGGCAGAACAGCACTCGTATAATAGGTTACCAATACTTATCAGCATGCAAACATTCAGTCTAAACACTGAAGTCTCGATCATACCAGACAACACTGAGAAATGCACAAAAAAAAAAAAAAGTGAAATCCCTCAGATATTTAACATATGGCATATATATAAAAAAAAAAAAAAAAAGGCATGGGATGTAAATCAGAATGAACACATCTTACACGATACAAGCATCCAAATCAGTTTTGCTTCGGCAGCTCAAGGGATTACGTAATGCACAGCAAGATGATGAATTACAGTATGATCCTGTAAGAGATGCTCCTTTAAATAATACACAGAAAAGATCCGTATACGGAAGGGTCACTGCAAATCAATAGAAATGTTCTATCGCTTTTATTCTACGGGGGAAATATTTCCATGCTTGTGGAAGTGACCAACGTCTCTATCTGCACAGCACAAGGGAGATGTAGGGGTTTGGGAAGCATGAATGATGTAATCACGTGCAATGGCCTTCAGTCACCAGATTTCACCGAAGCAGAACGATTATGGAAGATTTCCGACCGAGTATATCGGATTCACAGCAGAACCGTTGCTTGAGCTTGGAAAAAAGACCTCAGGTCATCGATATCGGTCACCTTTCCGATACACCACTGGCAGGAGAACAAGAAAGTGTTTATGATCAGTTATACTGTAAGAAGATGAATACTTGTGGGTATGCACATTACCAGTTGAAAGGTAGAAGGCGTGTCCAATGGGATTTATTTTCTACAATTTAGAATGATACTCAAAAATAAGAAAACCACCACATACTGTATGGCATTAGGTAATTAACAACAGTCGGTTATTATTTTAGGACAGCTGTTCTGGAACGGTTCTTGTAAGAACAGTGTTAAGACGGTGCTGGATTTGTAAAAATCTTCCAGCAACATCATGAAACTGACTCTACTGAAGACCTTCGTAGGAAGGCAGGACCATAAAACTGCTGCAGAGTTGCTCATTTAGATTTAGCAGCCTCAGAAATCCCCAATTACCGCCTCGGATTAGAGCCGTTATGAATATCAACCTTTCAAAACAGATCATTGCATATTTTTGACACCTTCTGCATTGTTTTACAATGTACTAAGAAATACAAGTCAGGAAAGACTTAAAAGTATGTCCAAACTTTTGAGTGGTACTTCTGATTGGTTTTCATGATTCCAACTCATGCAAGGGATGTGAAGAAAAGGCCCCTGATATGGTCAGTATAGATTGAAACACTTAAACTGAGATTGAACGAGGTCTTGACAGGATGCTCGACAGGACATTTTCAGTGTGCATTTGCCAATTGAGGGGATATCTTTCGGAAGAATGGTGCTCGTCCCCCAGTACAGATCTACAGTAGCGTTCCTGGAAGAACCGAACCAGCAAACAAAATGAAGCGTGATTTTGCATATAAACACCAAGTTTATTAAATGCAATTAATGCAACAAAAGCAGTTTGACATGGCCAGGGACACGGGGATGAAAAGTGGAGAGAGAAGCCAGTATAGAGGAGATTATAAATTGCTCAAGGCCTTTATGCAATAACTGAAAATTGCCTCCCAATGGCAAATGCATAATTCTTGTTCAGCCACACACAGCATATTCTTAATGCCACTGTATAGCCACTGATGGAGTGGTGCATTAAAAAGCTGTACATTAAGGTTTTAACAGGATGCAGAGACTGATTATTTTAAAATAGAAGCTAATGCCGGGGAGAGAAGGCAAGAGAAGACCGATTCATTGCAAAAATGCATCTCCGCGTGTCATTTTGCCCGTTTTCAAGCATCTATTTTCTGTGGAATTTCTTCAGTTTCACATTGTTGCAGTATATTGATGTACTGTATGTATATAATGCATCAATTACATCAACTCTCCATTCTTTCTTTGCAGAATTCTGCCACCTACCAGTAATAGTTTCCTGCTGAAAAACCTAGTCTCCGGTGCAGACTACAGCCTGTGTGTTTTGGCCATCTTTGACGACGGCATATCAACCTTGGCCACGACGAAAGTGTTGGGTTGTACCCAGTTCAGCACTAAAGAGGATTATCCAGAATGCCGTTCTCTGCACGCTCACTTCCTCGGCGGCACGCTGACCGTGATGGTTGGTGGAGTGGTGGTGGTAACATTGCTGGTCTTCACCGTGGCTATGATGATGCGACACAGAGTGTGTGGAGGTTGTCAAGAACATTTCGGGCAGTTGGGGGAATTCCTGCCAGCCAAAGGGGTGGATGTTTATGCCCAGACTAACGGAAATAACAGCATGATGGTGGCTTTGCCAAACAGGTTGCTGGCCCAGCAAACAAGGGCGGTCCAGGCAAAAGCCAAGCATAAGGAGCACATGCTGGTGAAACTGAGCAATGAGCCTCAGTGCAGTCAGGACTCAGACATGGACCTAGTGATGCAGAAAAACAATGCCTCGTTCACAACAGAGGGTGAGAAAGCGACATTCTACTACCCTCCAGGCAAAAGTGCACACACTTTGCCCCACCTGGCTCACAAAGCTATGACGCATGACTGCAAGCTGAAGCTGCGGAGGTCTCTAGAGAGAGACAAGGACAAAGACACAACGCAAGGTGTAAGGCAGTCTTTAACCTCACTGGCCCTCACTCAGTCAGGGCAGGTGGGACAGGGAATCAGCCCAAACTGGCCCAGGGAGAGGTGCGTTTTAGGGGCCAAGCGCAGCTGCTCTTTCGACGCAGGTGACATCACGACCGCCACCTGTTACAGCTACGCCAAGCGCCTGAGCGTCATCTGGACCCGCCGCAGCCAGTCGCTGCACAGCATGCTGGTCCACTGCGCCTCCACCACCAGCACGTCCAGCACAGCGAGCGAGCAGTATAGCCACGTACTGGTGCACGGGTACCTGCACGCTTATGCCTCCAACAACTCAAACTCCAACTCAAATTCAAACTGTAGCATGGACGCCAATCCTGGAGACCTGGAGGAAAGTGTGGTGTAGGGACTGATTCAAGAAAAGCAAAGCTGAAATATTAAGTTCGGGGCAAAAAAAAAAAAAAAAAAAAAAAAAAAAAAAAAAAAAGTTTTCAGCATGTGCCAAGCTAGTAAATGTGCCACTCAAAATGAAAAGTAAATGTTTTCTTACAATGGAAGCAAGAAAAAAAATAAAATAAAATGTTGCCAGGAAAAAGGAAATGTAAATTACACAAAGCCTACTCTTTTTTTTGTTTTGTCTTTTTAGGTGTGTTTTTTTTTCCAAATTAAAATGAACCCATACACACACACACACACACACAAAAAGAAAGATATTCAAGGACGTGTTTGTTTGGTCGACAGGTCCCAAGCATATGGGACTACAACCTGGAGCTTCTGTTTCGACGAGAATAATTAACTAATTAATACATTATTCAATAAATCAGTCACCACCCTACAGTATATCAGCGCAACATCTGAATGCAAATGAACAGCTCAAGCACAAAGAAAGTGATCACATAAAAAGCACATGATCCACTAAAACATTGCACAGTACAGGAGAGGGTCATGAATGAATGAGTACAAGGTTTTTCATTTCTTTTCATCATCCGAATCTTTACTGTAAATGCAGTATCATAACATCAACCACTTTAAAATGACGCATTTGTTTATTATTCGTCCACCATCATACCTCAAGTAGTTCCACTGGTCTGACTTACAATCCAAGTGTTTTCTTCTGGTATTCTCCTTCAAAATAATAAAATATCCATGGAATAAAGTTGCAATTTTTTTGGACAAAATGAGCCCTGATAGGAGTTTTGCTAAAGAGAGCTTCTTCCTCTTAATGGAGTGGAAAACACCTCGCATAACGCATAGAACATCAAACGAGTATCTGACAGCTGCTTGTTGTTATAATAGTTATAATAAATTTATCTGCTAATGTGCTAACAATTACACAGGAGGCTAATTTATTTAGTAGACTTCATACTGGCACAGATTTAATAACCTACAAAAAGAGGAATAGCAATGAAGGCGAAAACTGCAAAGATTTTGGTAAATGGGGAAGCGAGGACTTTTAGCACTGTGCATGAAGACGGAGCACGGCTCCTGAAAATCTTTATAGGGTTGTTTATGTGGCGTTTATCCAGACTGTTGGGGTAAAACTGTGGATGTCGGTTTTCCCCATAAGAGGCAACATGTGAGAAATGGGGTACAAGAAAATTCACTGGAAATTGGGGGTTTTGGATAGAAGTGTAAATTGGTTTCTCCTTTATATAAAAAAAAAAAAAAAAACACACAAAAAAAAGTGAGTTGAGTGTTGCCATCCTACAGTTCCATTGTGTTTGGTTTTACAAGTCTGAGCGTAGGTTAGGGTGTGGACGTTCCGCCCCCCCAGCAATCTTTCTGGGTTCCGTATCAGGGTTTTCGTTCCCCCAAAGCCATGTCCTCTCTGGCTTTACCCCCTCCTGGTTTTATCAGGTCTTCCCTTCTCAGGGTTTTCCTCCTGCAGAGCTCTCGGTGTTCCACCCCTAACGGCCATCCCCTCATCTTAGGAGTCTCCATGTAAAAGGTTGTTTTTCGCCTGGCTGCCCCTCTCCCCAACCAGTTTTGCAATCCCCCTAAGAGTTCACTCCATTTCACACCAAGCCCCTTCCTCCTCAAGGGATCTCTCCATTTCGTATCCACAAGGGTTCTTCCCGTTTCGCCCCCTCTCTCATGGTTCTCCCCATTTCGTACCCCTCCACACCAAGGGTTCTCACCGCTTCGTCTACTCCCCAAAGGTTCTCTCCATTTCACAGCCCTCCTAAAGGTTTTGTTTTGCAGTCCTCCTAAGGGTTCTCCCCATTTCCACCCCCCACAAGGATTCTAACCAATTCCAGCCCCTTACTATTCTGTCCATTTCTAAGTATTCTTTTTGTCTACCCCCCCCCCCAACTCAGGGTTCTTCCTGCCCTTAGGAATGAATACAAGGTATGGGTAAAATGGTTGCCTTGCCTCCATTTTCTATGGTATTGTCCCCTGGTTCATCACCACAACAAATCGTCAGGATAAAATTGTTGGCACCGATTGTGAGTGTGGTCAGTGATGTGTTCTTTTATCACTGCCCATTTTTTTTATTTACAGTGTACTCTCTCTCCCTCACCTCAAACATCAACTTGAGCTATAATTGCGCCGGTTCGAAAAGCCGGCTTCATGTAGTGTTATGAATGCCTGTGTCGCATCCCAAACTGTTGCTGCAAATTCTTTATTGGTGCTAAAACTGACCAGGCAGGGAAGCACAGATGTCAAAGTGAAAGACCAAATGCCTTGTTAAAAGTTCACATAAAGCTGCTTCAGTCATCACTCAAGGCTTTACTGCCAAGCCTTTGTTATTTCCAGTCATATTTCTCCACTCCCCCTGTTGGCCAGATAAAGAATATGATTTCCGACAGAAGAAGACAGAACTACGGTGGGACTGTTTGTAGAATAGTAAGAAGAAAGGGATGGAGAAAAGCTTAGAGATGGATGACTTGAACAAAGGAGAGAGGGATAAAGGTTGGTGTGTGGAATAGTAATTGAATGATGTGGTGCTGCAGAAGGCCTCTGCTGTAACCAGGTTAGATGCTTCCTATCTTAGACTGTGTGTGGGGCTTTCAGTACAGTTCAGGGCTGTGGGTGACTATATAATCCCTACAGGATGTAGTCTAAATAAGACTAGTGCAATATTCATTTTCCCTTTAAATAAATGTTAACTGTATGCAGTGTTTCTCCAAAAGCCATATCCGAATTGACTAAACTCTCTGGGCCAAATGAATAGTGATCAAAGTGATGCTATTCAATCATGGTGATCGGTGTGCCCTTGTGTAGAAGAGTGCTTTTGTCAGAGCGCGTTAACCTGCCGGCTGGCTGTACAGGACTCCAATAAGGCGTGTTAAGCCTTTATCCACTGTGCTGTAGACATCATACACTAATGGGCCAAATAAAATTTCATTTGAGCGCAATAGTTTTGATTATGGTGCATAATCAGGTTTTCCAAATGTTCTCATGCTCCCGAATCACTTTCACTACTCGAGTCCTAGAATATGTCCCATGCCATCAACAAAAGTACTTTTTAATTTTTTTTGGCCACAATGCCGTTGAGCCTAGACCTAACAAACTGGCATGTACAGCTTTGTCCAGAGGTTTGTCAAGTCGGCACTATGAACGATGGATGCATCACTTCACGCACTTCCCTTCTAACCCTGACCTGCCCATCGCTCTGAAATAGGATCTGAAATCTGGGCTCATCAGACCACATTAACTATTGAACTTTGAAGCAGTGGATGATGGTAATCTCACAGGCAAATTGAACATGGTGGCCATTTCTACAGTTTGGATGGTAAATAGTTGGACAGTTCTCATCAGGCTGTGTATGATAGGGAGGGGTGGCATGTGGGAGGAAACAGGCAAGTGATCAAAGAGGAGAGAAAAATGGGGGACAAATGACAAATCAAAGAGTAATTTCAATATTTAAATAGCGAACTTGGCTCGATACAACACAAGGAGGACACGTTACTGGATATGGTACTGGTGTGTTACACAAATAATCTGAAGGCAACGAACGACAGGGAGGTGTGAAATGAAGCATGAATGCTTGTGGTATTTTGGAGAGTAGCAACAGAATGAACACTGGTCTCTGCCAAAAAACAGTAACTATAGCTTTAAGCCCTGACAGACAGTGAGTGGATCACGTATGCAGGACGACAGGCACCAGCTACGCAGACAGAGACAGCTTGTTCTCGCGCTCTCCCTCTCTCCGGCTGTGAGAACTGTGCTGCAGCTGCACCCACTGTAGCTCGCTCTCGTTTCCTGGCTGGTGACAGAGCACTAACTTGCTCTTCAAATTCACCCTCTGCAAGCCAGTTTCGGCTTCAACACCTCCGACTGTGCTTTCTGGCTCGAACTCCAGACCTGCTCTGCATACCGGCTTCCCACACAACTTCCACCAACCCCAGCGACATGCACTGTTCATGCGATGACACCGAGAACAAAAGGTTCAAACTTGGGCCTTTCGGATGTCAGCCCGCATGCTCTAAAGAAAATAGCTACACCCGCCACACCTCTGAGAAGAGATAAAGGATCTTGCGTGCTGCTCTTTGGCTCAAAGTAGACTACAAAGTGCAGAGCATGCTGAGCTAATTGGGACACCTGGTGCACGTTGTTCGGCTAAGATTTATGTCGGGTCCGGTGTTTAAAAAAAAAAACGGGGTCGTGTAATTAAGTACATAGCTCTTGTTCTGTTCACGTCCTCCTTTACTTTCGTCTTCCTGTGTCTCGGTCATAACAAAGGAGGAGGACAGGCTGATCGGATGTGTTTGGACATCTCAGGCAGAAGGGTCATGATGTACCCGTTCTGCCTCCAATTTAAGCTGAGTGAGGAAAGCGAGGACGTGAGGTGTACAGAGGAGGAATACAAGACAGCTTTAAGAAGCGAATCACGTCTGGAGCTTGAGCCTTCACCAGCCAGATGAGAATTACCCAATAACCTTTGCTTTTTTTATTTTGGCTTCTCCCTCACCCCCCCTAGTCTTCTCCTTCTTGGACAAGTGTTTGCAATACGACGATATATCCTTTCCCACAACCTCTTTTCCCTTTTAAGAAGGAAAATAGGGACCCAAAAGTCTTTGCCGAGGCTTGTATCAGAGTACTGATAAAAGCTTCCCGATGACAGAAGATACTATTGACCGGCACAGACCACAGGGTCAGGTGCCGGGAGAACAGAACCGCCCCAGAACCGGAGTTACATCAATGCTGCAGATAGTCGAGGCACTTGTCCGCATTCGCATGAGCAGTACATCAGCAACAAAGCACCCCCAAATCCTTGGCTGACTGTTCTTCGAGAAGGAGAGATAATGACTGAGGGGTGCATTCTTGTTTAATGAGGTCAGCCAGGCTGAAGAGAGAGAGAGCTCGGTTGCACTCACCCGTCCGACAGGAAAAATTCGAACAGGCGTCGGCATCCAGCAGCAATGCAGACGAGCACAACCTCGCACCTCTACAGAAATCTAACATTTATTATCTTGAGCGAGTATTTGACACTCAAGGGCTGCCAGGGGAGCAAAAACAGAGGAGAAAGCCCAGATATTACTGCCAAGGGACCAATTCCTCTTACAGTTGGAAAAGTCAAAATCTCCCTAGGGCAATAAGGGGGCATATTTAAGGCTGCTTCTTTATTCAATCACACATATTCACTCCAGAAGCTGATTAGGTTAGTTTTTCTCCTCTGCTCTTTTTCGCTTACTCTTCTTACCCTTTCTCTTTTCTAAAATGATGATCTGTCTTAGCTGCTTCTCCATCAATGTCCAATACCTTTGCTACTGCAGATTCTGTTCAGTCCATCTCCCCCTCTCCATTCCCACAGCTTCCATTTAAATCCAGTATGGCCTCTGGGCACATAGCATGGCACACTTTCCTGACAGTGACGTGCAACACCTTGGTATCATGCAGTAACAGCTTTCCTCTCGGACAGTAGGGAAGTCTGGGTGGAACGTTGCACGCATCAGCGCAAGAGGGCAACCAGGCACGTGAGATGAATATTGCAGCTGTACTGTAAGCGAATCCCTCAGATCCGTGCAACGTCCAGCTTGAGGCTTTGAAGCAGACAGAAACTGGACTAAAAATACAAAGAAAGAATGAATGATAGGAAATATTTCAAAGCTTTATTAAACTCATCACTCAACTAAAACACAAGCCACAACCTGATAGCTTGATCAGGATGATGTTTCCTTAACGATGGATGGACTGCTTTGAGAATTCCAAAAGTCGCTCGATGGAAATTCAACCCTTACCACCCGGCCACGGCCTCTGCTGTCAGTTTACTCGCCGATCTTGACTTCAAAGTCTCGTCCAAAACCCTTCATGTAGGACATGGCAAGGTGTGTGTTCATTCCTGCTTTAACTCTCGAAGCACATGGAAGACTTAAAAAAAGAAGAAAAAAAAAAGAAGGACCTGCAACATTTTCCTTGAGATATCTAAATCCTTTTAAATCATGGCGGTCTTACAGAATGTGATAGAAGAGCAACTGCAGAAGAACATCGCAACACTCGACTTTGGGTGAACGCTGTCAAAAACGTGCGAAAGTCTGTGTGGGAACACTGACTGACTGGAAACCGAAATGGATGAAAGGTCGTAAATGAGCAGAAAACCAGACGCAACCTGAGAGGGTACCTGCTGTACTGTAAGAGGAGACTTTACTAATGGTATAATTAGCAGTGATTATACTGGGAGACGCATGGGGGCACCTTCACCCATTCCGTTGTACCATTGGTCTTCGATTCTCCTCATTTCAACAGATACAAAGTCGCTATTTCCATTCCTTCTTCACTTACTTGAATTCGCGTCTCCAGACTTATTTACACATGCACTGCCATTTGCACTCCCTTATCTTGCATTAACACCATAACGTCACGTTACACTTTACCGTGACCCAACCGCGAGGTTTTCCTTTTGCTGTTTTGCTAATTGTATCCCATTGTATTTCGTACGTTCAGGAGCAACGTTGAAACAAATCTAATCGTAGTAGTCCTCATCGATGCAGTTAGTACATATCGTATTGAATTGAGATAGGGTACTTTGAATAATAATTTCCCTGGATAATTCTCAAAAGATAGCTATATGGCTAGGTTATCGTTGCCGTCCTGTAAAATGGGGAATCGCCCCATAATCGGAAAAGAACGGATATGGGAGACAATTTGTTCCGTATTCTTTAGAATCAAAGTGAAATCTATAAGAGAAATATTACAGGTCAGACTACTAAGACTTATGATTTATGTAAGTCAGTCAGTGTTGGTTAAGTCACTCTGATCAAGCGAACACCAAATCACTGGGTCTAACTTGACCAAGCTGTTCTGGCTTTACTATTGGCTGATCTCTAACAGTTTGGAAAACCAGCAAAAACCCCAAAAAATAAAAGATATTGGAGTGTTGCAGTGAGTACTCCCTATGTGACAGTATTTTCTCACAGCCAACGATGTGCTTTAAAAAAAAAAAAAAAAAAAAAAAAAAAAGCTGCTCTAACTAGGTCACTTGACTTTGCGCACACATAAATAATAAAAAAAAAAAACTGACACTAGACAGGCCAAATTCAGTGCAATAGAAACGCTAAGCATTGAATTGATAATTTATGATACGTCCTACTTTCTCCAACCATTTTCACCTCTATCTGTCTCATTTGTTTAATTCATCTTCCTTTGAGCTGCCATCTGCATACTCCCTGAAGGGCAGAGCGTCGCCGCTGATGCCGAGCCGCCGCGGTTAGCTCATTACACCTCGGAGGATAGCGCGGGACTTAACACGGCGCTGGTGTGTGAACAGGTAATCGAATCTCCTATGAGGCCAAGGTAGTAAATAAATTGAGATAATAAAGAAACCCAATAAAAAAAATACACAAGAGCAATCCAAGCACCCTGGAGCAGGGGTAGATGCTTCTTAACTTATGAGAGGAAGCGCACAAGAGGGGGGTTAGAATGGAAGAAACTACATGGCAAAAAAAAAAAAAAAAAAAAAAAGGGATGTTGGATTATGCAAAGGAAATGCAAGTGTAGTCGATAATTAACATTTTTGATGTACAGCTATGATGAGGAGCAGGAATTTCAGGAAGATCTCCATGAGAATCGAACTTCCCAAGCTGGGTATCAAATGATAAAGCGTCAAATCAAAAAGGCTGACTCAGGCCAAATCTACGAGAAGTTGTCCGACTTCTATACTTTCCCCAACCTCCATGCAATTAGTCTGAATGTATCGTGACGCTGTAGAAAGTCGTATAAACCATGGTTTCATGTGATCATGCAAGTACAACCACGACCTTAATGTGTACTCTATATTGACTTAAAAAAGGAAGAACAAAAAATTTGGAAGAAACTTTGCATCGGCATACGAAGCATTTTCGTACCAAATGCTGGCTAAGTTACACGTCTGTCGAGGAACCGTTTGCCATCAGTGGGAAGTCATGTGATGCGAAAACAATCATAAAATTAGTAAAAACCCGCCAGTTTTTAGCATTTTGTGCAAGATTTAGTGAAGTCATAGCACCATGGGTCACAAGAAAGTCAGCATTAGAAAATTGCTTTTAAAAAAATGCAGCCGGTGCCAAGACAAATCATAAATGACGGTTAAGTGAGGTTTAAAGTCAATAAAAGTTTCCTTCATTTACATGTCTTTTGGGCAGTATGGTGGGCAATGGTGGCGAATTACTGATCGAGCTCCGGCTCCAACAGGTTGCGTGCTGCTGGGCCCTTAACCCTGTCTGCTTCCAGGGGCGCCGCATAAATGGCCGACCCTTGCTCAGTCTCCCGTCTAATAAGATTTTAATCGTTTTTAGATGCAAAAACATGATTAGTGTTGGAAACGTGTAATATTAGTCAATTATTTTTAGGTGGCTGGAACGGATTATCTGCATTCACATTATTTCTAACAAACAATTTGCATCGCAATACGAATTTCCAACTTCAGGACTCGCATCCGGAACGAATTAAACTCGTAAGCCAAGGTTCCGCTGTACTTGGGCAACTACGAGAGGTTTTAATTAGTACATTACTAACCTACAGCGCCGTCTTTCCAGCCTTTCCCGAGCTTCTAGATCCTGCGTCATACGTGGATAATTTGCACATCAGTCCACGGCAGGTTCCAGCCGTAGGATCGTAAACCTCATTTCTCTCACAGCTGCCACAGTTCATTAACACCATGCAGAAAACACTAACGACAGCACTGGAGCGACAACGCGGAGGTTCGATTTGCTTTTCGCTCAGCATTCGGGTTAATCGTTCTTATCATTTTAATTCATACATGATTCTTTTGATTGTGTAAAGCTGCTTTGCGACGATGTCAATTGTTAAAAGCGCTATACAAATAGAATTGAAAGCTTATGTGGAGAGACATAAACCAGCCGGATCTTCTGCAGCACTCGGTGAGAACGTTATCAGGCAGCGCTGTGCTGTACAGTCAAGTAGAGAAATAATCGAAACAAGCTGTTGCAGCTATTCTGCAAGATCGCGTACCGAGATTAAATGGAGCGCTCCCGAGCTTAATACTCCAGCGCAGAGTTTAATAATAAACTCGATTAATAATCTATAGAACTGTTTTGGAACGCCGGTGTAGTTTAAGGACAGAACGCGCATTAAGGGCACCGATCTCAGTCGTTATTTGAAACGGTCGGGCTGCGTTGCATAAGAACCCGCAGCCATGTTCAAAACACTACTGTTCTAGTGCCTATTACAACACAGCACCCGGCTCAGCGGGCTCTGAGCTCATGATGGGGAAATAAACAATGCACGGAGATGTGAGCAGAAAGAAAGTAATAAAGAAAACAAATGCAAAAAATAAATAAGAGGTGCAAACTAGACTGTGTGAGACTAATCCTGCTCCAATATAGCGCCTGAGCTTTTTCACCTGGAGGTTGACGGAGCAAAGGAAAGAAATGTATGTACAGTATGTGCGCGCAACTGTGTGTGTGTGTGTGTGTGTACATGTACAGCGAGTAAAGATGATCAAGAGAAACCTAGACAGAGGATACGACATCGTGACAAAACTCGAGGTCCGTAATAAGGTGCGACATTAAAAGGTGCCGGTACCATAACACAGATGCTGCGATTCCCACACGCGACAACTCATTTTGTTCAAAAACAAAAGAGATGCTGAACTGAGGACCAGCATCCTACTCACGAGACTGGACTGTTCTCACACAACCAGGACAGAAACACGACGCAGTTAATTCAAGCTGATTGAGGGGGAAAACTTGTTAAAACACGTTAAATAAAAAACCCACCAACATGGTGATCTCCTCACCCCCTCGTCAACACTTCAACAGTAATAGCTGTGGCCTGCAATCAGTGGATTCAATTTATAACCATCACTCTGTCTGGTAAATTTTGTGTGTGTGTGTGTGTGTGTGTGTGTGTGTGTGTGACTCATCCTGTATAATTAGACTCAAGATCTGAACTCCCACATCTTCAAAGCATACAAATTTCTGCTCTGCTCCAAAATGCAGGATTGGGGTGCAGACGGCACCACATGACCATCAGGATTTTTTATTTTATTTTATCCGGAAAACTGATTTTCTAGCCATCTGCGTAACCATGTGTAACAAAAACAGAACCCGCTGCGAAACATCTACGTTAGTCACTTTTAATCACTCTCACTGTCCATGTCTTTCTTCCCGCGTTCTGTCATTCTGTCCTCTCGCTGCCGCGTCCCCTGAGACAAGCTGACACTTTTCCTTTCCTGACTCGGGTACAAGCGCTAAACTGCTGTAACTGTTGAGGGTAAAACATGCGTGGCATTCTCGGAGCTGCTGCTGCGTCAGCGCTTTTGCTTCGTCAGAAGACCTTAGCTGAGGGATTCTGCTTTAACCGTCTTGCTGAACCTCGCATACATTCGGCTTCATCACCGCGGACACGAGGAGAAATCTTGACTCTCAGTCAGGCCGCCTGGCTGATCTTTAAAGCCGAGCCACTGGCTCTTACCTTGACTCCGCGTATGCGGAACTCGGCGAGGGCCCGACTCATTTTGGCAGCGGCGGCAGGAAGGTCTTTACCGCTGGCGATGACTTTAACCAGGAGAGAATCGTAATGAGGGGAGATCATGGCACCCTGGAAGGCAGAGGCGCTGTCCAGCCGAATGCCCATCCCTTCACCGCTGCGAAAAACCTGCAGACAGACCAAAAAAAAAAAAAAAAAAAACAGAAATTAGGGGTTAATTAAATCTTAATTATAGGACTTTCTTTTATAAAACAAAACCCTGATGATGCTGGGTCCGAAATCTCTGTAGCCCAGGATGTAGATGCGTCGAGTTACATTTTATAGTTTTTGCACGTACAGTACAGGCCAAAAGTTTGGACGCACCTTCACGCAATGTGTTTTCTTAATTTTCGTGACCATTTACATCGGTAGATTCTCACTGAAGGCATCAAAACTATGAATGAACACATGTGGAGTTATGTACTTAACA
>JAOTQY010000018.1:9516033-9527999 GCA_026413445.1 Dolichallabes microphthalmus | reverse complement strand
GTTATATAATTTCTATCTGTTATCACCCAAATGAGGATGGGTTCACTGATTGAGTCTGGTTCCTCTCAAGGTTTCTTCCTATTGCCATTTCAGGGAGTTTTTCCTTGCCACTGTTGCCGTCACCCTTGGCTTGCGAAAAGACATTTCATTCATTCATTCATCTCATCTAGACACATTTCTCTTAAATCCATACTTCCATACATTTTCTTTTACATTTCTTTCATTTTTGTGAAGCTGCTTTGAGACAATGAACATTTTTAAATAATATAAATAAAACTGAATTGAATCAAACGCTTGATTGCAGGGTGGCACAACCAGTTATTAGGCTTTTTAAAAATAAAAAAAAACTGCATTTTGTGCAAAAGACTAAAAAAATTTCGATCTAAATCATTAAAGTGAGAATTATGCAATAAAGAATACTTTATCATTGTAAATTGTGATGTCAAGATGAGATCATGGTTCCTGCCTAAGAAAACAAACACCATCATTTCAGCTTTTCACTAAACACCCCCATTTAAGTCTGCGGACACGTTGAGGCATCAGTAGAAGGTCTGCACAGGGAACATTGAATCCTGCAGAAATCTTTTCTTAGGCTAAAGGCTTCCTTTTTGGTCAAGGCACTCATCGATAAACAGGATTGAGAAAGAAGGTGAAACGTGGAACTGCTGGAGGCAGATCTGGGTGCACAGAGGAGTCGTTTGGAGGTCACGCTTTGAGTAATTAATAAGCCAGCCGTGTCAGTTGCGTATGCAGAGGAAAGCTGCCGGCTAACCAGCGCTTTATCCGGTTCAAGCCTTGAGAATTCCGTTAATGCTGGATTTGAAAGAAAGCTCGAGCACATACAACCGTATGGCGCCTTGGGTACTGAATTCCACGACCTGCTTGCTTTAATTGTGTTACATGTTTTTCACTGAAAAACGATGAGACCAAAAAAATAAATAAATAAATAAAAAAAAAGGTTTATTACATCGTGAGCTAATATGTGCAGAATGCGGGAAACCAGGGTAAGAAAAGGACAAACACCCGAGTGCTGGAAGCGCAGACAGCCCAGACCGTGTCCAGGGTTTTACAAAATGAGTTTCAATGAAGTTGCAGAAATATTTATAGATTAGTCTTCTGTGTGGACTGTGAAATAGGTTCAGAAAAGAAGCAGCCAAAAAGAAATACCAAAAAATAAAGGTTTTTCTCCCCACTGGATCTGAAGCGCGGGCCGAGTTGAGCCGTCTCATTAGTTCCAGAAAGGATCTTAAATCTTGGCGGATAACTGTACCGAGACACAAGAGACAAATCGCAGACAGACACGGACAGCATAAGTGACTAGGTTCATCTTGGCACAATGGCATTCCTGTGGTCCTATCCCCATGCACGTCTCCTGTGGCTTTCTGTAAACTGGATGTGATGCCGAGAACGCCGCTGGAATACAAATGCGCCGAGCGTGTAACAGCATCACGTCCCCAGGCGTCTTGCTCGCACGTTGCCGTGAAGCACAAGCCAGCTCCTGCAGCAGCAGCAGTTCGGCTAATAATATGATTATAAATGGAGCTCCTGTGGGAGGAAAAGCGGGAGACTGGGCTCCACAATGGCACAAGTGTGTATATGTAGGCTGCCCTTTCCAGACTTCAGCGATGCATGCTGAACGATAGAACGCTCGGGGTTTCTGCAATGTGAGCTTGCTTATGTTTGAGAACTTAATTTAGATCTGAGGACAGGAATGAAATAAAAAAAAAAAAAAAAAAAAAAGAAAGCAAAATCACGATCCTAGTCACAAGCTGCATTCACACTCGATGAAAGCGTGTCACACAAACCAGATGAGACAAGCTTGTCTCGCCAGCCATCTGGCTGAGAAAACAATATTTCCTCGTCCCGTCTCTAATAAAGATGGACACGAGATGGCTCTTCGCAGTGTGTGTGTGTGTGTGTGTGTGTGTGTGTGTGTGTGTGCGTGTGCGCGTTAGCACCTGTGTGAGTGTGTGCATTAGCAAGCAGTGTGACAGATGACAGGCTAAGGGGCACGCAGGTACGCTTCAGACATGCCCATTCTAACAGAACCATGTGCTCACGCTCAATCTCTCTTACACACACACTCCCTGGATCACAGTGTGTCAGAGTGACTGGTAACTAGTTTTGAAAGCCTTCAAAACACAAGTTTTTCAAGCAATATGTTAGTCTGATGGTGAGCCAGACTTCAACTAAACCGACTTTTAAAGTAATGGATTAAAGTAATAAAAAAATAATAAAAACACTAGTTTGAAAGAAGCTGCAATAGGAATTTAACTTCAGTTCCATCTTCGAAGTAAGAAAGAAGAAGAAAAAAAAAAAAAAAAACATGACAAGGTGTGCTGTAACAGGAAACCCATCCACGCTGGAAGAGGCGCATTTTATAAAACACACATGCACACCTGTTTAAATTAATTAATTCAGAAATTTGACAATATTTTCCAATACACATCTGTCAACAAGCTTTCATATCCCATTCATTTAAAAACAAATGTTTTAGGCAGAGCTTCAAGCCAGGGATGCACCACAATCTTCACTTCATCAGAAGTGAGTCATCATCATCATCCTCCTCCTAGGGCTGCTTTCAAAGGACCAAATAGGTTAAAATCCACTCCTCGTTTAACCCGAAGATTTGGCTTCAGATCTTCAATAAGTGCCTCACTGTAATGAGCACTGTTGACTGTTGAACTTTTTCCTGATACTGTTCCAATTCTGGCCCTTGAGATTCCCAGAAAACTATAAGCTTTGATTAACTTTTCAGCTGATGGTTGACTTTTGAACTTTGTCCTCACCAATTGAGGATGTTTCCGTTCCAAACATATCGTTTACTCTCTCAGGCTCATAGTGATGAATCCATGTCTCGTCACCAGTAATGGTTGAGGATATCCAACTGCTTCCGTTTATGCCCTTCCACAAGTCACTTCGGCACCAGGTACACCCTCAGACCACCAAAAAAATAAAAAATAAAAATAAAAAAATCCCTGCAAGGAGTTCTTTTGTGCAAATCAAAAGTGGGGCATCCATTTTTGCTGGCACCGCAGTTCTAGATGACCTGATGCAATACGTTCACACCTGCACTGCAGTGACTGGGGAGACCGTAAAGCCCTGATGTGTGCGGCCAACAGTAGTTTTAACATTAGCAGAGTACGGATAATTTGACTCATCCTCGTATATTCTTGCAGGAGGCTAAGGTCTAAAAAGAGACTAAGGACAACAACAACCTAGAGCAGTGGTTCTCAAACATTTTCTGTCATTCCCCACTTAAGGGGGTGGGCGAATTTTCAAGCCCCACTTGTCAACAAAATGATAACGAAAGTTTACTATTTATTGAAATATCAATTTCTAAATCAATAAGATCAAATAACACAAAGTTCAAAACAGATAAAATACACATGCCGTTGTTATAACAGGCTCACTCCGTCACTTATCTAGAGCTTTCTTTCAAAGAAGTCGAGTAGCTTATTAACGTGACTGGGGTGTGTTGTCTCTAAGTGTCTTCCTAATTTCTCGTGCTGTCTGCTGCCAGCGGTTTAAGACACAAAACACACACGGGCCTGTCCTCTGCCCCCACCATGAATCCAAGCGCAACATAGGCTTCATCAGATTGTCTTTTCGGCTGGCTCTTTTGGTGATTAGCCTGATGGTGCTGAATCGCCTGCTTTTTGTGGTCCATGTAACAAATTGACGTTATTATGCTCACTACATACAGTACCGCTAGTGACCCGGTTTGTGTCCGCGGTAAAGTTACTGTAGTTTGATATTTGCGGGTTTATTTACGCAGATATTGAATTCGGAGATGCGAATAAGATACCCACATTCCTTTTTACATTGTCCAAGCTACATCCACCTTAAATTATACATGTTTAAAAGCATAAACACCATTATTCTCTACGGTGCAACGAATGATTTCGGGATCATCGCAAAATGCCGCAAACCAACAAAAAGCGTAGAACGATATCGATCTTCCCTTCTGTTCAGCGGCTGAAGGATCAAAAAGCAACTTTGTTGCCGCACTGGAAACTAAAAATGCCAGACTAGTACTGCCTGATAAAAATATTAATTTTTAACAATACAGAAACATCAGCATACACACTGGAATAAATGAAATTACATACATATCACCGAAAGTTTCCTTATATATTGGTCCTCTGCAATAAACATGCCAAGGTTAAACCATTATTGTTGCACTATTTTCTCTGATGTTATTTTAATTTACTTGTATTAATGATCCATTTCTTTGGGTGTGATTGTCTAGTTTTGAGTGTAGGCTCTTCATTGTCAGAAAAACTTGGATTAGAATAGGTACTTTCCTATTATTTTCCACTAATAGTCCCTCTGAATTAGCTTTAACTACATACTGTAGAAGACTGGGCACACCATGGATGGAGTACCAACCAACCAACATGCATACACATTACAGACACTTCGGTTGAACTTTCGTAGTGATGAATCCATGTCAAGGCGACTATTGATTCACTTTGGACTGTAGGAGGAAAGCGGATTACCCAGAGAAAGCCCACCAAGCAGAACATGAAGAACCCGAAGGCAGGACTCGGACCCTTAGAGGTCACGGTGCCAACCACTACAGTGGTGTGCCACCCATATTACAAAAAGAGACCATCATCATGAGTACATTCAAGGATTTTGGAAGAAAAAGCCAAGGCAGTGCTTGGTGTTAATGATTAAAATCACACACACAGTCAGCAGATGGAACAAACCCTGCCAAGAGCCGAAGCAGCCATTCATCGCATCATAGCCAAGCCCTAATAAAAGCTCTAACATGTGCAGATGGAGTCCAGGATTTTAAGCAGTGTTTGACAGGGAACATTACTGAGGTAAGGTGGTGCGGCGGATGGCTAACTGCTACCCTGACACTCACCGCTCTGACTGGCTCCTGCTTCTCTCCCTCTCTGCATCTGTCTCACACCCACAAACAGCCACCACAACAATAGCAGCCTTCCATTACACTCTAAAGCTTTGAAAAAGAACCCTTTCAGCTACTGTTTTCTACATTTATTTACTCAGCCGTTCTATTTTCCCCATTATAGCCTTAGTTACCCTTTCATAAAAAAAAAAAAAAAAAAAGAAGAAAAAAAATCCCTCGCCACTCCAGACACTCCCTGCCCCATGCAATACATAAGAGCCAGAGAGATAAGGGAACTCTCTCCCTTCCCACTGCCTGATTTTCATATCAGACGCTGCCGTTCCACTCCTGTCTCCTCGGAACACACACACGCTGTACCTTATGCAACCGTTCTAGTCTGTATTGAAACATGGGAGGACTTGGGCCTATACAAGCACTAAGAGCACCATGTCTTTTCATCTCTCTTCCTCGTACCTTCCACCTGAGCTCCTGCGATGCGCAGGGCCGAGCACAACATTCAGCCCACAATCCGGCCAGCTGGCTGCGAGGACCATTTATCGATGCGTCAATATGTATCCATAATTCAGCGCCGTCCGTTTTAATACCCAGGCCAACACCTGACGGAGAGTCCACCTGCATTCATCTCTCTCTCTCTCCATCTTCCAGGCCCGTTTTAGAGCTTTTTATTCACCTATGCACAGGATATATCCACAGTATCCATGCTTTGTGCACACATGGGTACAAGTCACATCTCTCAATATCTGATCTAAAAATATTCTGAGCACACTGAATGTGATTTGGGAAGAAGAAGAAAAAAAGAACTGCTCTGGGAGAGCCATGTTTTTGAAGTGTCTACTTGCTGAGCAGTCTGAACGTGGGTAATTGGGTGGATAGCACTTTGTTAGAAACCGGGCGCCTATGAACAAGGTGCTCTAAAAATAGGAGAGACAGAAACTCTGCATCAGGAGCAATCGGAAAGTGGAGATAATCCTATACTATACTTGCACTCCCATAGGCAGGCAATATGGCTGGCAGTGAAGTCATTCCAGGGGCGCCATGAAAAGCTTTTGGGCTGACGCCCATAACCTGGCACACAATCATAGCGTAATGCTAAAGCAATGCAATCCGACCTGGAATATACAGGTTTCTAGGAGGTAGAATAAACCTAATTATAGAACTTGGCAACTTATAGAAGTTGCCAAAATGCTGCATTATGGTTCTACAGACCATGAGTGTTCCATAGATACTATATAAGGAATGGAAAATAATTTGGGAGGCAGAAGTAGCTCAGTGCTTAAGGCATTCGACTATTGATTCAAAAGTCCCTGATTCAAACATCAACATCAAGGTGCCACTGTTGGGCCCTTGAGCAGGGCCCTCAACTGCTCAGATGTATGATGAAATAAATATCCAAGTCTGGATAAGGGCATCTGGCAAACGCAGTAAACATAAATAAGCCACACCTATACAGTATGTGCAGAAAAAGGTATCCTGACTTTCTGCGTAGCTCATCCCAAATAAAATTTATAACAAAAACCTAGATAAATTAATTTATATAAAGTTTTTAGGGATAGAATTTAGCTCCATTACTTCCGACAGCTTTTACAAAACAGCCTCATTTAATCAAATTTTATGAACAGCACTGAAATTTAAAGAATGATTATGATACTGCACCATGCACAGAGGTGGGGTGGCAAGTAATGAAGTACAACTTCCCACATTGCCGTGCATTATTTTCATTTTTAATTGTTTTGGCAGAATACTTTTAACATAAGACTTTTTAGACGACAATCAAGTGAATGGATTTTCTAATCCATACGCAAGCGTTCACGTCGTCACTTGCACCATATGACTGAGCTACACTCCATGTGGGATGGACAGGAACGAAAGTGCACCACTCCAAATTCACAGTAATGACTGGCAGGTCACTATAAAAGGCACAGTTTGGTTAGCATGCCAATGTGATTGACTGTTACCTGGGTAACAGATCCTGCCCGCTTGGTCTCCGAGCAGTGGATACTTCTGCCTTCTTCTTTAAGCCTCTCAAACAGGTGCACTTGCCTTGAAGTGCTCTAGGTAACAAGCCAACATACTGTGCAAAAGAATTGGGAACTTTTACACATCTGATTGTTTTACACAAATAAGGACGTTTTGCCATGTTCTTTATTTTATATGATGTATGCTTGACTTCATGCTTCAGTTCAATCTTGCCCAAAGAGATGGCATTCTGCTGGAAAAATCTTGGTATTTCCTGACCTTGTAAACATATACGAACTTCCTCCCCAGTTGTGTATATGTAAACTCTTAACGATAAGCTGAAAGCTGCAATTTCTAGTTCATTACCCTCTAAAACCTTGCATTAAGCAGAAGTCCAGGTCTTGCGCGTTTTAACCCACGCAAGCTGCTCAACCATGGTTTGACGCCTAAATGCAGGTTTTCCGAGCTGCTAAGCGATCCATCAGCTCTGCATCCGGAGTTTCCTTATGCTCTGGTGAAGTGCACACACACCCGCTTGTGTTGAGAGACTTGAGCTGTTTTCATGTCTGGAGAAAATCTGATTTTGTTGTTCATCTGCCAGATCTTTTTTCTTTCCAGATGCCTTTTCAAAAGTGCTTATAGATATTTTCCTTAGAGCAATAACAGCCTTTTTCCTCCCTTATCATGGGCTGACATTTTCCTTCAAATGATGACGGGAGATCGTCTTAACGGTTTACGCTGTGGAATTGCACCAATCACTAAGCTCAAAAAAGGTGGAAGTGGGTGGATAGCGGTTCTTGTAAAACTTGCTCAAGATGACTTGCTGTGGCGGACCCTTAAAGGGAACAGCCGAAAGACAAAGAGGCATAAGTGTTATGTCGAGAGAAAGCTGCTTATGTTAAACTTGGGCTTGTTTCTGCTTAAGCAAACAATTTCTCCACAAGCTCTGCTTATTCAGGTTGACGTAAGCAGAACGTGACTTCCTTTAATTGCAAGTCAGTAATCCGAGAATTTGGGGGTGAAGGACCTTGCTCAAGGGTCCAACAGCGGCAACCTGGCGGCATCGGGGTTCAAACCGGGGACCTTCTGGTCAGCATTCCAACATTATTCCTGCCTACATGGGTCGCCCAATAAAGCCAGTTGCAGTCTGGTGATGAAAATAGTACATTCACAATTGGGAAGCAGAAAGATAGATTTCTGTGAAAAAGGCTACTGTGAGCCATGTACTTGATGCTTGAATGTAAGTACTTCTGTACTTCTACTCAAGTATGCAAGCAAGCAGAGAACGTCTACTTATACAGTAGGAGCCACCTCAAACAGCCTGGGCCCATAATTATTTTTTCTCAGTATAAATGTTTTGGGTTTTAAGAACTGCATCAAAAGTGCAAAGACGAACTTAGGAGTGGAAGGTGAGAAACCTCAACGGAGAAAACCGACTATGACATGGTGCTAATTGCTCAGGGGGGTTTTTTGGCGAGGGGAGGGGTTCTTTAGACCGGTCTGTGTTAAAGTCAACTGAGAAATGCACGAGCATAATGTGCATAATGTGTCTCCCTTAATATCCAACTTGTGTGTACACTAAAATAATGTTCTTCAAAGGCTTCTTTAATAAAAACATTAACATAGACGTCCCTACAGTTGTGTTGTGTGTTAACGGACCTCATGTTGAAACAGTCAGTGGAAGTAATAAAACTATACACCATTTGATCAAATGACCTCCATATGAGTGTCGAAAATCCCATGTTCGATCCCTTTTTCCCCCATTATAGCACCCTTTGCTGCTATAATAAATTCTACTAATCTAGAAAGGGCTTTAATAAGATTTTGGAGCGTGGCTGTGTGCTCATTTAGCCACAAGAGCATTAGCCAGGTCAGGCACTGGAGTCCTGGTGCAAGTGTTCAAATTCAGCCCCAAAGGTGTTCAGCAGGTTTGCGGTCAGGGCGCTATGCTGGACATTAGAGGTGCTCATGAAGCATGCTTTGGAGAACTCTTAATGCTGCAGGATAAAAATTTTAAAAAGTTATTCTATTCTTCAGATTTTGTTGCAAAGGCTCATAGCTGTTACAGTGAGACGTGTACAGGATGTATAATCTAATCTAATCTAGTTGTGTGGATGTGCTGAAGATCAATATCATATCAAATGCACGGTCACAGGGATACTCCTGTTTACTGTATGGCTGTGTAACTAAATCACTACCATTACAGTCCAATGAGTGTTTTTCTATTTTATGCAGAACACACAAGACCGAAACGGTGGAGAGACGCTTGCATACCTCTAGTCTTCCTGTGTCCGGCTGGAAGCCCCGTGCAGGGTCCTCAGTGGTCACACGGCACTGGATGGCAGAGCCATTGATCTTGATTTTATCCTGCTTCAGACCCAGCTCAGGCAGGCTGCGACCTTCACACACCCGCAGCTGAGCGTGCACCAAATCCACACTGCCACAGAGAGACACAAAGAGAGAAACAAAAAGAGCATGAGACAACAGTGTGCATTTGATTTATAAGCCAATATCCACAGTCACCTTCAAGCGAACAGGTTTCTCTTTCTTGAGCCCGGTTCCTCTCACCGTTTCTATCCAATGCCATATCCAGTAATGCCAGTTTTGTTTTCTTAAATTATTTAAGGTCAACACAGGATGGAAATTACACATACACCCACTTAGATTATTAATTTGGTGGTGCCAAAGTCCCAAAATGTCTTCATTTGCCAAACCGAGCCACTCAACTTCTTGTTAGTCATCATGATTTACTACAGCTGGTAGCTTCTCTTTGCCAACATAAAGGGTTTCATCAAAATACAGTACAATAGGAAAGTCTAAAGAGCTCAGTGCAGATCTGAGAAAGAGGATGGTAGATTTATATACCCTAGTCAGGAATGTCGGTGCCATTTCTAAAGCAACTGCAGATTCCAAGATCAGTTCAAACAATTGTACATATAGAAAGTTTAGATGGTCAGAACCCACCAATGAACAGGCCTAAAATTAACTGGAAACTGCTGGAACACCAGCGTCACTGTCTGCATTCAAACAAGTTTCTACATCACCATGGACTGAACGATCAAGAAAAAGCCCTGCCTTTCCAAAATTCACACCTTCGATCTTGATTACAATTTGCAGCAGAACACTTGGACAGAAGAAGAAGCCTTCCAGAGCAAAGGTGAGGCTCTTCACTATGGTGATGCTACTTGGTTTCCAGGGAAACTGATGTACTGCATAAAGTGGAGGGAATAATAAACAAGGAGGACTACCTGAGAGTTCTTCAGGAGAATCTCAAAATCATCATCATCATCATCAGGTTGAGACTTGGACACAATTAAGCAGACATCAAAGCTGGTTGCAAAACATATGAAGCAGGCTAATTTCAAACTTTTGGAGCACCAACTGTTGAAATTTGTTTAAAAGTCCAGTCCATGCCAGAATAAACGAATATATTTCAGCATTACTAATCCTGCCAAAAAGAGGGGTCAAATCTCCAACTAGAATTCTCCCATAAGCTCGTTGATGGCTACCACCAGTGTCCTGAGACATTCAACCAAACATCAGTTGTGCTGCATGTATATTTGAGACTATATGGATATTGGACCGTTGAGAGAAACCAAAATATGTAAAAAAAAAAAATAAATAAATAATAAATATTCTTCTCAATACACTTACCAGTCAGCTTCGACACACTTGCCCCAAAACATGGTATGTTAAAAGTTTAGGTTTTTCATGGAAAGGAGGCTTTTAAATTCTTTGCCAAATGCTCTATTGCAGTGGTTCCCGAACACCAGGCTGTGAAATTATTTCGAACCCTTGCTTGGGCAATGTCGACCAGTATCTATACTCAGAATCGCATTAATTTCTCTCCAAGATTTTGTGCTGATGATTGGAGAGACACCGCTGTGCAGGATCTTCACCAGTACATCCCCAAGATTCCCTCTGGATTACAGTCTGGACCCCGTGGTGGACAACGTGTGTGAAAATTACATCCCGTGCTCTTTGAATAAAAGTTCAAGAGATTAGAATAGATTCTTCCAACTCCAAGGAGTTTACCTACTCTACTAAAGGGGTACATTGGGACAGGAATCTCGTGGGAGCCGATTACAAAAACCAAAGCAATAACTTTTCGCTTTCATGTAAAAGCGAGCCGGCAGTCAGACGCAGAGTCGAGCCGGCAGTCAGACCAAGAACTGCAAATAACACGGAAGCATAACGGGGGCCCGGCTACTGCTTACTGTATATCCATCCATATTCAGTATCAGTATTTATTTTATTATTCAGTGTCTGGTTTTATTTGGAGAAATGGACCCAGAACACAGTACAGTAGATACTAAATTGAAACGCAAAAATCAGAGAGATCAGACAAAAACACTAAATTACAGACACGAGTGGGACTAGTTGAACTTTGTTGAAATAAGCAGGATTGGTGAAAATTCCTTCAGGAACATTATAATAACCAGACAGACAATGCCACTGCCAGGAGATCTACATGTACTGTGAAATACGATTTCGCTCCCATCGATCAGAGTAAGACCGGCCAACTGTCTGTCAGTGTCTGTTAGCTTGTGTATGAGGACGAGGGCAGACCCTAGCACGCCTCTGAGGGTTATACTGTCCTGTGGTGCAGCATGAGCAACTGATGCAGTCATCCTCCAACATCCTTCAACAGTTGATAGCTGTTGTAATATTAAGGGGTATATACAGTACCAGGTAGGAATAGGGACTGCAGGTGACCAAATTGAGAAGATAGCTAAAATAAAAATACAAAAATGACTATTCTACATGAGACATAATGTGTATAATGTATTAAATGTCAGAAAATGTACACGATATTGTATGCACGGATAGCAAGATATTACGAGTGTAAGAAGTGACCGGTTTTACACTTGATGCCCGTCCTGACAACCATCCCATCATCCTGTGGCTGGGCTTTGGCAAGGGCAGGAAAAACAAAAAAGTTTAACCTCTGAACTCTAAGGACAATGATTTGCTGAGAAACGTGTCAGTCATGCTGCACCTACCGCCATCTCTCTCCTCAACCTCCCACCCGCAGCACTCTCAAGCCACTGGGTATCTGACAATGTGATTGATTACAAGCAAAGTAATCAATGCATCATGTCTAATAGACCCAAATTATCTGGCTGCT
>JAOTQY010000018.1:9429353-9442629 GCA_026413445.1 Dolichallabes microphthalmus | reverse complement strand
CTGTGCCAAGTTGTAGTGCGGACTGGATATTCCGCTGTGGCGACCCCTTGCCGGGAACAGCCGAAAGACCAACAACATATATGGGCATTTATTTTCTGACATAGTAGAGGAAGCTGAGCTTCCCTTGTCTTAGAGCAGCCGCCACTGGTTGGCACCCACTATGTTGCATTACTGCCATCTTCTGGCCTTGATATCCATTTCTTTCTTTCTGTAAATCCTCTTTTCCCTTTTCTAACCCAGATTTCATCCTCTGGGAAAATGAAGAAAGACCTGTAGACAGAGAGCTTGACCCCAGTGTCTACATGTTTTTCTTCATTTTCCTAGAGGATGATGTGTGTCTTCTCCCCTCAAATTCACTTGCTGTTAAAGTAGCACAGTTGAATCTAGGAACGATGTCGATCAGAGACTGGTTACTGGGAACGACAGTGTTGTGAGATTTTTGTTTTTGTCTTTCAGAACATGACGATCGTGTCGGACCCAGGCGTCGCAGAAAGGGCAGGGGACCTTTCAGAGCGCCTCTCTACAGCGAGCAGATGTCAAAACAGAGACATCATGGAGGAGGTGGAGGCGGGGGGGCTGGTCCCAGATCGAGGTTCGAGGACGATGACGGTGATGTCACAATGTCGGATGACGTTCACGATGGGGGATTGCAGAGGAGATTGTGAGATTGCAGTTCTTGTTCAAAGGCTTGCGTTATTCCTTTATAACAAGTGTTGCATCCAGATTACAATTTGTTTTTGTACCTGTGCAGTAATCCTTATGGCCGTCCCCAAAATCGACGTAACGGTCGAAGAGGAGGAAAAGATACAAGAGGTGACGGAGGTAACCAGGGGGGCAGAGGGAATAGAGGTGGAGGTGGAAGTGGTGGAGGCGGCACAGGCAGCACTGATGCTATTGGAGGTCGCAAGAATTGGTTCAAGATTACAGTGAGTGTTTTATGAGCTCCTTTTATCATAATGAGCATGACTTGAAAAGAAGCAAATATGAGTGGTATGGCCCACAAGTGTTTTCTTCTCGTGCGCAGTAAGCTCAAAATTTGAGTGGTTTTTACTTGAAGTAGCACTAGTTCACACCTCCAAACTCATTTTCTTCACAAGACTCCAGGAATGCTAACACCTCACTCCAGTTAGCTTTTTTTGTTGAGGGCATTAACTCAAGGATTAATATACCTTTTCCACTAGAACTATGAGGCGTTTTTTTATGGTATGAAAGGCTAGATTTTTTTTTGTTATTATTTTAGACATATTGTATTTGTCAATACCCTTGACTTAAGAAGAAAGATCAGATCACATTTTATGCAGAAAACCATGAAATTCCAAAAGGTTCACATACTTTTTCTTGTCATTGTACTAATCTAATCGTTTGTGTTGTCCCCTTAGATTCCCCATGGGAAAAAATATGAAAAGCAGTGGCTTCTGTCGTCTTTACGGAACATCTGCACAATGCCTTTTTGTGCCATACAGGTAAAGTGTACATGAAATAAATTTAACAATACATTGGCTCAATTATTTATCATTGTCCAGAAGGTGTCATATAACGGTCAATGTTTGCGTGAGTTAGACTAAACATTTAGTTTTCATCTTTGCAGTATCACACAGAAGGAAACCGAGCACAGTTCTACATTGAAGATTCTACTACAGCGTATGCTTTGTCCAAAGTGTCCAGAAGAATCACAGACAAAGATGGATTTAAGGTTCAGTGTTATAAAACATATGCATGCTCTCGGATAGCCGCGAGAGTTCAGTTAAAAGTTAATGAAGTGAACTTAATTCACCACATTGTTTTACTTGTTTATATCCCCCACCTTCATTATAATTCAGTAGTGTTTTTTGCTTTGGTTCTGTCAGGTGGCGGTGTTGCTGAATCAGTGCCAGGCTCCAAGCTTACCCCAACAGGACCTGAAGCTAGAGGATCTTGAGCATTTGAAGGTGAGCGACACTTGAGAGAAGCAGTCGTTTTATCACAATTCTTTAATATCTTTAATGTAACTGTGATGTAGCAGTGAAGAGTGTAGATGTGTTACAAACTCTTCCCACTTTTTTTTTTATCATTTATTTGTTACAGCAATGCATGTCCAAGCGATTTGACGGTTCTCAACAGGCCCTTGATTTGAACAACATCAGAGTTGACCCAGGTAAGTTTATTTTTAACACATCGTCATTCATGTAATAATTAAACTCTCAAACGTATAGGATTATGTGAAGTCAGCTTAACTGTCAAAGACGCTTAACCGACTGGAGCAGGTGGCATGATGGCGTCGCGGTTAGCACTGTCCCCTCATACCAGTGCGTGCACCCTGCAGTGGATTGGCACCCTGTGCAGAGTGTATTTAGGCTTGTCCCCAATTTATCTTGTATGATAAAATCTCATTGTTGCTACTGTTATTCCACACATCAAGACAGTGTCTCAACACTGAGTGTTTCTCAGTGTTTAAGTGTTGACCGATAAACCTAGTCTCCGTCATATTGCAAACCTGAATGTGCAAGTGATGTGTGAAAGCAAAGGCGTTTGAGCTAAGGATCAGTCTTGAGTGCAAAATTCAGTATTCAAGGCTCAAGCAAAGTGTGAAATCTCCCTATGAAGAAAAACCTAGACTAGTTTCTCTGAAATGTCTAGCTGTTATATAATGTTTCGTTGTTCTGCCTGTCACAGATTTGGTTTCCTTGAACATTGAGGTGGCTCTCGGCAGGAAAAACTCCATGCAGGCCGTCATCAAGATCATCGAGGAAAACATCCCTGAGGTACACAGAAGGATCTTGCATTGGTAGCAGCAAATGGAAAACAAAAATCATATGGTAAAATCTTTACTGTTGTCCTTCATTCTCTTCCCAGCTGGTGTGTTTAAACCTAAGCAACAACAGACTGTACAGGCTCGATGATCTCGCTGACCTCCTCGGCAAAGTGCCAAATCTGAAGATTCTCAATCTCTCACACAACGAGGTACAGGGCTCCTTCTGCTTATTATTATTATTATTGCATTAAGACTAGCTATGTCTTTTTACATCAAATAGTTATTCCTCTGTGTTTTGCAGATAAGATCGGAGAGAGAGTTGGACAAGCTTAAGGGGCTGAGACTGGTGGAGTTGTCGCTACAGCGGAACCCCCTCTGCGATCACTTTAGCGACCAGGCAGACTACATTAGGTCAGTTCTTCTTCCCTCCTGTAGTGATGAGAGACGTGGAAAAGGTTGAATGGGTGCGTTTTGGATGAGTGGCCATCCTCATGTGTCTGGGTATGTGCATGTGCAGGCAGTCATCAAGATGTATGATGTGTGTGTACAACATGCACATCTTCTCCCTGGTGGTCAACGAACCCTTTTAGGCTGAGCCGAACGGAAGCAAAAAAGGCTTGTGTAGACACCCAGTGGAGGAAGTGGGGGAAATATGCCTTGTCCAACATTTTCAGTAGGGCTGGCTTATGGAAGATTAGTGCACCATGTGTGGAGGAGCAATGGGGAATATGACAAAATTATCTTTATTCTGTAAGCTGTGTAAGAAATAAAACATGACATGGTGTGCTCTTATAGGAAAACACTGAGGTTAACTTTGTCCGCTTAATTCCTATGTTCTTTTACCAAGACACACTGTTAGTATAAATTTTTTTTATTGCTATAACGCTTCCATATATGATTTTATATACCATTTACTAAAGAATGTCGTATGATACGATCAGTTTAATGTTACGCTTAATGTTCTGGAAGGTAAGTTAGTTTCTGTTGTTCCTCACTCTTACAGCAGCTGTAACCAGTGGTACTGTTTCCAGTCTTTTTTTTTCTCTCCATTCTCATTAGAAAACAAAAACTGTGGTACCAAGTACATGGTGCCAGGTACGAGCTCTCTATAGAAAATAAGAGTCAAGAATTCGACAGTGCTGTGGTATAAGGTGATAATATGCCTTTTGGACATTTGGTGGATTTTGTTATTGATTAACAAATACACTGACAAAAAAAGTAGGTCTGTTTAGAGTAACAAGCAGCTGACTGGGTGTTCATCCATTATGCCAATACTGTTTCCTGTTCCTACTATAACTTGTTTTACAATTGTCAATTCATTCTGTTCATAGCAAATCTTTAAAAAGTAAACCAAGGTAATGAAATACACACAGTCTATCCTGAACATGTCTATGGGTAAGGGATGTTTCTGTCCACTCGCCCATCATTAATGCAAGTACAATCATATCGCCTGAAAACAGAACTTGATACACTCATGACCCGGTTTTAACCATTTTCCGTCATGAAATCTAAAACCAAGCTGTCAAAAACACCAAATCCAGGAATTGACTGTAAGTTTAGAGTAGTACTGCATATTATAAATTATTTGTAGACATATGTTGTCAAGTATAAAGGATAAAACCTTCTTGCTTATCTGTTACCTTTTCTTCATATGCTCTCAGCCTGTTTGCCATTTCAGTTCTCCGTACTATATTTTTTTCTTTCTTTCCTACAGTGCAGTTGACTCTGTTGGTCTTTATAGGTTACTGCTTATGCTGTAACATTTATATTATTAGTAGATGTAGACAGTTTAGTGCAAGATATTAGATATAAGATGTATAGCTTTAACTTTGCTTATTTTTAGCTCATTTGTAAAGCAGAGCCATCCAACCACTCGACGCCCAATGCCTCTTAACCCTGTGGGAGCATCGGGCCCTAAGCCGACCTAACCCTAAGAGAAAGGGGGGAAAATGCATGTGCGGAAAGTTTTATGCACAATGAAGTGCGCTTGATTTCTCAACCGCTCTATAATGGTGCCACCTCCATCCCCTCCACCCTTCATGTAGGGGTCGAGCTTAGGTCTCGACCCAAGATTGCTGAGTGTGGCCAGTGACGAAGGCTGGTTAGCCAAAGACGGGTAAGATCCCACCATAAACTCGGGACAACCTAAGGCAGGCACAGTCGCAAAGCTGGCCACAGAACCCAACATAAAAACGATGAAGATCCCTAGGAGAGAAGAAGATTAGAGATTTGGGTTGTAAAACCTGCACTGAGGAAAGCTTTCGGGTGGAGGAGGAAAGAGAGTGGGGGGGTTTAAGAAAAGCCTTCAAGCCAAGTGTTTCTCAGCAATGCTGGGCCCCTTAAAACTCCAATGAGGGGTTTGAAGCTCAAAACTGGAACTCCACGTCTATGGTGCACGGACAGTAACGTGGTCAATTAAACAAATCGAATGCTCTCTTGTCTGTTACAAAAATGAGGAACACTGGAATGTGGGTTTTGTGGCCATATTCTCATCAAGTTTCGACCAAGCATCATGTATATAATGAATACAATATTGTGAAGATGCAGTATGATAAAAATTAGACGTAACTGAGTAGGGCGTTCAAAATTTAGCTCCAATTCTTTTTGTTTTCTTGAAAAAGAACCCAGCCATTTTTAAATGCTGTGGTTGGGTCCAAAAATGTTAGGATATACGATTTAGGCTAACATATTATCTTTGTAGTTTGCCTCGCCAGAATTGTGAGCAATAGCAGTACTCTCTATAAAGGCTCAGAGTTCAACTTCATTGCTGCTATTATTTCTATACTTTCCATACTGTTATATTTGTTTTTTGTCCCATAAAATTTCTCCTCTTCAAGTCACTTTTTCCCTTCCACTTGTTTCAAATGGCATCCATCAACAAGGATAGGTTGCTTCTTAGGAATCATTTTAAAATGATTTAAGACCTGCTTAAATGCAGTCTGCTTATAAATGTGATGAAATATTAATTAAAAAGAAAAGACACTCACAGTAGTTCTTGCAGCTATGTGTATTGGTAAATCATAGATTTCCCCCCTAAATGCTAATTAACATATTAAGCACTGAGAATACCGTTGTCCTACATGCAAATGGTTCGTTCACATTTGACTCAAAACGCTTATGTAATTTGTTGACCTGAACTCACCACGGCCCCCGAGAGACCTCAGTCCACTCGCTATGTGCCTGAAAGTACTGATCGTGTCCACCACCTCTACCCCACACACTCCCTCTCCCTCACCCCCACCCCTCAGAGCCTGCTTGTCAGTGTGTTCCCGGCGCGTAGGGGGCTGATGGTGAGTATTGAGGAGGGGTAAGTACTACATTCCTGTTGGGGTGGGGGAACATACCAGCACTATGAATACTGTTATAACTATTGACCTGTGGCTTAGAGCTTTGCTATGTCTTCGTGACTGATGCTCAGACCGTAACAAGACATTTTACAATTATTTGAAGAGTGTTTGTCTGCGGTAAATATATCTAGTTTACTTATGCAATCTGTTTTCTGCATCTCACCTCAGGTGTAAGTCATGCATTTTGTAAAGCCTTTTGTTTTATTGAAGTAAATAAACCCTTTTCATTTTGTTATGCTCAGTGATGAAATGGTCTCGCTTCGAGTCTTCAGCGTGACTCTGCCAGTGGTGTATGTGGACAGCTGGAGGAAATATCTCCTGTTTAGTTTTTGTTGTTTTTTTGTTTGTTTTTCCTTCCTTCAATAACGGTGACTTTCTCTTGTCTTCTGTCTTTGTGGTTGTTGGACAGTGCCGTACGGGAGAGGTTCCCCAGGCTGCTCAAACTGGTAGGCCTTCACACTACTGCTTTAGTCAGGTGTATCAGTGGTAAAAACCTTGGGTGCATTTCCGCCACAGGTCCCCTTTTAGGAACTGGTTCATGGATCCGGTCTGCTTTATATAATTTGTTTATGTATAGATTGGCCAGATGCAAGTTTCACATCAACTTAATTAAAATGTTAAAATCTGTCTATTTATTTATTCTTTTTCTCATTTGTGACGTACTGTATATGCATACATAATCAATACCTCTATTGCTGCATTTGACTCACCTCCTAAGTGTTAGTTTGAAGTTGGGACAGTTTTGATATCCCTGCACTCTACATACAAAGTCAAACAAATCATGGCTAGCTAACTGTCATGTATGTTTTCTCATCCCTCAGATAATATTTATTGATAATTTTCAGTTACTTCGTTAAACATGTGGACAGTTTGAACCATATGGCCGTGTATATTTCCTTTTATTTGTATGGAATACAAACATCAATCTTTAATCAACATTTAGTGAATTTTCATTTGCATGCTGCTGTGCTGTAAATGAATGTAAAATGACTGGTTGCTCGATTATCCTGCGCTCTCAGTCCCCGTATCTTACGTTCCCTCACCTCGGCCTGCTGCGGATGTTCCCCTAATGACCCATGTTTTGTGTAATAGTGGCGCTTCACGTTGCTGCTTTTTATCGCCACGGTTTCGGGAACATACATGAGAAATTGATTTTTATACTTGGAAAAATCAACTTGTATCACCTGTTCATTCATCTTTGAAGGTTCAGTGCTCATAGTCTACTTTCGTTTTCTTGTACTAATTTTGGAGAAAGAGCATTTCATTTTTATTTCTTCTGTCTCTGCTCATATACACTGTAAACTATCGTGTTGATTGGCTCTGTTGAGTGATGTGTATAGACACACCCACTCCAAGAGAAAAGAGAGATTACTGGTATATTAATTATTCAGAAAAGCATCAGGATCCAGATAGAAATGTCACTCAGACTCTGCCATTTACTGATGCCTGTTGTATTCAGAGACATTAGTTTGATGTCACTCTGTAAATTGGGATAAAACTTGAGAGAACTAATCTATTACATGTTTACATGTATGAATTTCAAGTTGAGGGGCTGGCAATTCCAAATTACAACCAAGTTGAATGCAGGACTAATATAAGTGATTGATTTATCTTTACCTGCTTAGAAATTAAATATCTAATCATTTTTCCAAATTTAACAAGGTAATATGTCGGCATCTTAGCTGGTCTAAAGCAGGTAGCTTCAGAAGTTAAGAAGTGCTGTAAAAGTGGCTGTTTTGATTTAGTTTTTCCCAGGTAGGAGGTTGTACGTTTAAGTCAAATGGAGCACAGGTGTGTTTTTGTATTAGAAGCATTGAAGCACAACTGACACGGTGGAATGTTTCAAATGCAAGCAGTGGGTCAACTAATGCCTAATTTGCATATGTGCCTTGTCTCCAAAAAAAATAAGACTGAATTTGCGCATGCACATCATATGTAACTCATCCTTGTGCAAAACAGCAACGATATGTTAGTTTGCTATCTTGTGTGCTATCTTCCTCAAAAGGTTCCTGACTTTCGGTGGAAATGCACCTCCTCGACATGACTCATTTTTGTAATTCACTTCAATGTTTCTAAATGTAGGCCTTAGGTGTTATGTCACTTTTTTTTTTACTGTTTTGTCTCTCTGCCACAGGATGGACATGATCTTCCTCCGCCCATAGGCTTTGACCTCGAGGTTGCTCCTGCCGCTCTTCCTCCCTGCAAGGTAACCCTGTTAATAATGTTATGCTCGTTCTGTTTTTTTTGTTTGTTTTTTTAACAGGGGTGTCAGGCTCATTTTAGGGTATCATTTGTTATCTTTAGTTTTTCTTCAAAATAATATCAAATACAATAAATATGGCTTATGTAAGTCATAAGTATTCACCCCTCCGTGAACCTTGAACATTTTTAAGTGGTGACAAAATTTGCCGCTTTTAACATCAAAGTATGTTGCGTTTGTGAACAAAACAGGTTTAATTTACAACATGGATTTTGAAATGTAATTTGTGGCCAGGATTTATCACCTTTACCAGCCTGTGAACCATTTATTCAACGATTCTCTGTTAGCATGTACTGTGTATTGTTTAAATATGAGCTAACTAGAGTCCTTTTCAATCCAGCCCAGTTACTTTGGCTCAGAAGAACTGAAGGGCCTCATCACGTGCTTCCTGCAACAGTACGTTACTACAGCAACTTTTAAGTTTAAATTTATAAATATGAAGCGTGACTGGAGTTAAGTGAGTTTCTCTTGTTAAGGTATTACACTATATACGACTCGGCGGACAGACAACCTCTGCTTGACGCTTATCACGATGGAGCAACGTTCTCCCTCATTATCCCGTCCTCCACACAGAATCCTTCCAGGTAAAATATTATCAGTTTCTTATCTGGCTTTGTGTTTATACGCTAGTGCTGTTACGTGTTTGTCTTTTCTACACCAAGTGTGAGGAAAAGGGTTCAATTATCTGGTTAGTAGTGGGCATTTGTGTAAATACTTTTTATTTGTATTATCTAAAACTGTTCGTTCTGTTGTACTGAAGATTCTAACTTTGTTTTATTGCTCTTGTAGAAGCGGTTTGGGAGAGTACCAGAAGGACAGTCGTAACATCAAGCGAGTGAAGGATGCCAGTAAGAATATTGGATTATTATTGTTGCATGGCAAATTTTAAATTGGGTCTGATTTATGCTTCTGCGTCAAGTCAACACGGAATCTACACAAGTGGTTTATACTTCTGCGTTGGTGTTGCTCTGTAATTACACCGCCAAACCACTAAGTGGTTTTTATGCCACTGTGCTGAGCCAGATACGCTGAACTTCACCAGACTATATTCTCTCAAACCAAACTACAATAAACTAAATAAATTTTTTTTTTGTATTTTTAACTGCCTTTCTTTTTTTCAACTACCATTTAAAAAACAGCAATGATATTACGTTTTTACATTACATCTAGAAAATGTGAATAAGTGTCAAGTCCGTCTTTTTCTGGCATACGAAACTTTGAATATTGAACACATTTAAAGCATCTGAAAGATAAGACAAGGTTATGTTTAACAGTCAAAACTCAAATGCATATCAACATGTCTCAGTCCAAGTTCAAAATTAACCCTTATTAAATAAGAGATCTGCGTGAGAGCATGAATTAAGTAACCGTGCCCTCAATTTAAACCGAATAATAATAAGCCTGGAGTCTGTGTCGCCTTACGTTTCTGGGGAGGTGCACGTGCTATTCTGTAGGGTAGATGGACTGTAGTTGACTTGAAGGAGAAGCCCAATCAGACTTTAACCTGTGACCTTTAACTTGCTCTCAATCCATTATAAGGTAATACTTTATTGTTCTGGTCTCCCAGCTACAAGGTTTCGCTTGCTGAAGCACACCCGGTTGAACGTGGTCGCATTTCTGAACGAGCTTCCCAAGACCCAGCATGACATCGCCTCGTTTAATGTCGACGTCAACACTTACACAGTGAGTGATCTTAACACAGTACCACACACAACCTCACTTCACTTAGCAGCTGTTTAACTTGTTTAACTCCTCTTATCCCTCCCCCAGAGCACATTGCTGTCTTTTACGGTCAGTGGAGTCTTCAAAGAAGGTATGGATTCCTTACATAATTTAGAAGTTCATAAAAAAATGCTGAAGTATCGCCAGCAATTCAGTTACAACCTAATTTTTTTTCTGTCATGTTTCCTCCAGCTGATGGCAGCTCCCGTGACTTGTTCAGAGCTTTCTCTCGGGTGTTCATCGCCGTGTCCCCTGGAAATGGAACGTAAGGCTCTCCTCTCAAAATGTTTTAATGATCCACAGAACACAGCTACCGCGTACCACTGCTGATGTGTGCTTTTTATTTCCTGAATCCGCAGGATGTGCATCGTCAACGATGAGATGTTTATCCGAAACGCCACAACAGAGGAGATTCGGCGAGCATTCGTAGCTCCCGCCCCGACACCCTCCAGCAGCCCTGTGCCCACGCTGTCTGCCACCCAACAGGAAATGCTCTCTGCTTTCTCCCAGCAGTCAGGCATGAATCTGGAGTGGTCTCAGAAGTAAGATTTTAAAAGATTTAACTCGCAACACAATATCAGAATATCAATCTGGATATCTTGTTAGATTTTTTTTTTTTTTTTAAATAATTGATTTCGGCTATAATTAAATAAATTTAGTATTGTTGCTTCAGTAAATTGTTTTGTAACTGATGCATTCATTTGACCAATATGAAATTAAAGGAACTTTGTTCTGCATGGGGTGGCACAGTGGTGTCATGGTTAGCACTGTCCCCTTCCCACCTCCAGGGTCCCGTTTTCGATTCCCGGCCAGGCTCGATTCCCGTCTCTGTGTGCATGGAGTTTGCATGTTCTCCCCGTGCTTCCTCCGGGTACTCGGGTTTCCTCCCACAGTCAAAGATATGCAGGTTAGGGTAACTGGCATTCCAAAATTGCCCGTAGTGTGTGAATGAGTGTGTGTGTGTGCCCTACAATGGATTGGAACCCGGTCCAAGGTGTACCCCGCCTCGTGTCCTAAGTTTCCTGGGATAGGCTCCAGGTCCCCGCAACCCTGAATACAGCATAAAGCGGTATAGAAGATGAGTGAGTGATGAGTGTTCTGCATGGAGGAGCAGTCCAAGATCCACCTGTCACTCAAACCATGTTAGACATTAACTGTTTACTTTGAATTAAATCATTTGACTCTGATCCGATTAGATGTGCAGTTTCATGCTCAATGCACTTAAGCAGAATAACTTTTTCTACATGCTCAAAGTGCTTCTGCTCACTGTGAAGTGTCACAAATATAATGTAGTTGTCTGATTACGCATACATTTGTAACATGGGTACATCTTTTTTTATTTGAATTTTTTGCAGGTGCCTGCAAGACAACGACTGGAATTTTGAGCGGGCCGGGCAGATTTTCACAGACCTTAAGGTAATCAGTCATGTTTGTTTATTTCTAGAATAGACAAATGTGCAAATATTGCAGTACAATAATTAATTGTTCATGATATTCACTAATCATTTCTTCTGTTTTCAGGCCCAAGGAAAGATCCCAGATGTCGCTTTCATAAAGTGAACTTTTTTTCTTTGTTAAAAAAAAAATGTTTTGTCTGATGAGCCTCGGAACAAGGCTTAGATTTGTGTTTGTAGCTGTTGTAATTATTGTTGATTTAATGGCTCAGTTACATGGTTATTGATGTTGATTCACTACAATATTTACCAGCTACCTATTCTGTACAAAAATGTAGACTATGCATAATTTCTCTTGTTGTATACTTTCTTCCTAAATGTTGTTTTGATTAAATATTTTTTGAAGTCAATCCTGATGTCTTGGTTGCATTATTGGGGTCATAATGAAGCTGAGAAAACATTAACCAGACTGCAAGTTTATTTTTAACAATTTTATGATGAAGGTAACAAACGGTATTGTGCACTACCGCATTTCAGATTAATGTGCGTACAAGGGTCACGTTGAACCATATAACATCCTCTAATACAGCACCACTGTGCTTTTTCTTTGTTCCATACTTGCTGAGGTTGCGTTTTAATTTTTTTGATACAAGAGCTTAAAATATTGATCTGTGACCAGAGCTAAGGCGGTCAGAGTAAGAACGGAGTAGTCCCCATCCCCATGGCGGTTGAAGTATAGAAGTTGGTGCTTTTAGAGCAGGCCAGAAAGGACGTTGGAGGCTAAGCTGCAAGTGAGACCAGTACCATCAGGCTCCACGCTGAGCTTCTTCACCACGCCGTCCTCGATGACCATCACGTATCTACACAATACGTGGAAGTTTTACTGAAATAATCATCTCATAACAGTACTGAACATGGCATGGAGAGCATGGTCAAAATTACATTTTATAACATGGAATCTTACACTTTTAATTAAATGCTCCAAAATGTATGCCTCCACCCCTACAAAGTTTCCCTTGGGTTTGCACATTGAATCCTGATGAGCTTTTATGTTTAGTAATGATGTCACGTCTAATACACAGATTTGCCCTTATGATTTAATATAAAGAAGCAAATCAGATAGAGTGACTATTTTGCAGTCTGTGCACAAGCAATATTTCCCTTAAAAAAAAAAAATCTTCCCAGTGCTGGAGACCGACCATTTGAGAAGCATCGTTATGAATTCTAAATGCTGTAGTCTAGGCAAAGCTATTACAACGATTGTCTAGCGAACAGGAAATATTGGGTTTGAACCCCAGCGCACTCATTTCTTTTAGATCATTTAGCCCCATTTTGGCTCTGATTCAGTGTTGCAAGATGTATTTTTTGGCTCTGTGTTCGAGTAAATTCGAATTCTAGTCTCAAAGTTTCTGTATGAGTCCCACATGTCACATCTGGGCTGCGTTCAAGTATGGAAGCAAAATAGTCATCATAATATTGTGTAATAATGTATACAAAATACATGATGCACACATGCGTATCCTGATTCACATGCACGAAAAAAATATATACAATCACAAAAAAAAAACTTGCATGCACAAAATAAATATATTCATAATATGTTTCACAAATGAAAAACACATTTCACAGATGAACAACTTTGTACTAAAGTTTTGAATGTTTAAAATTCATGAGTGTATCATGGACTGTGAATATGGAGCGATATCCTGGACAATATTCAAAAGGAATTGCAAATTACATTTGCAATTGTGTTTCCCATATGTGGACGCACAAAGTGTGCCATAATTCAAATGCAATTGCAAACTTTGCATTACCGTTTGCT
>JAOTQY010000018.1:9356118-9366282 GCA_026413445.1 Dolichallabes microphthalmus | reverse complement strand
ATGCACACAGAGACGGGAATCGAGCCTGGCCGGGAATCGAACCCGGATCCTGGAGGTGCAAGGCGACAGTGCTAACCTCTACACCACCGTGCCGCCCTGCAGGCATTCTGATACATTAAAATTGAGACTAAAACTGAGTTTTGTACCCAAGTCTCCATAAGGGAACAGTTGGTAACCTCAACAAAGTGGACTTCATGTTAACAAAGATATTAATTTATGGTCACACTATCCCAGACCACCCAAATGAGGATGAGTTCTCTTCTTGAATCTGGTTCCTCCCAAGGTTTCTGCCTTATGTCATCTAAGGGCGTTTTTCCTTGCCACCATCACCTCCTGTTTGCTCATTAGGTATAACCTGAGAGATCTTTAAACTTCATATACAAATAAAACTAAATTGAATTGAAATACAGTGAGATAACTTTACTAAACTGCATGAACAACAAGGCTACAGCTTGGTTTTATTGGTTTTTATCTGCCCAAAGTGCTGAAGCATTAAAATCCGGTCTAAAAGTACTCTGTAGTAATAACGGATTAACATTTATCCTCAGCCCATTATCTTGTGTTGACAGGAAAGAGGTTTTAATCCACTCGCCAGCCATGCACGACAGATTGGTGCCAGGATCTTACAAATATGTTTGGCTCATTGGATGACAACAAGAGGGGACTCTAGTATCAACTACACATTGTGCTGGATTTAAGGTAAGATCTGGTTATGTCTTAGCTCTAGTTTGGATAACGTGTCACTGTATTCAGTGATTGTTATTTTTCTGGCACTCATACTTTAAGCTGTAAATATAGCAGTGATAGAACTGTGTAAACATGACAAGGTATACACTGCTTGGCCGAAAATGTCGTGTGCCAGAAGGGGTCAAATTATCGGCCAACATTAAAAAAATGTTGCTCTTATCTTATCCGAAATAACAAAGTTCAATCAAGGGCCCTAAATGTTTCTTTATCACAGGAGGTTATTCTTAAGAGTTAAGAAAACTTTCTACCCCTGAGTCTACTTTGTGTTTAATAGTCAACTGCAGGATATTGTGTCCTGTGCTTTATTCAGATGTTTCCTTGGTCTGGAACGTTTTCTCTGGAGCCCCAGCGTCCTAGTCAGCGCTCTCCTGCAGAGATGGTCACCCATACACTCATGCAGGAGTTGGGCTCTTTGCTGAAGCGCACTGAACGCTTATGTCAGGAAAGGGCAGCCGAGATTCGCAGACGCAGCTCCTGTGTAGACTACAGCTGGCTGGCAGCGACATAGCAGAAGCCCTCTTATGAGATCATGCCTGGAGAGCTGCTGTAACTTCAAGAACTCTGCTTAAAGATCCCTCCCTCTCAGTGCGGCCCTGTCATTCTCAGGTGGGGCATCAGACGTGCTGGTAGAAAGATTTGTGATAGTGATGTGATGTACAAAGATGATCAAAATAAGGCAGGCTTGAAATGCAATCTTTTTACCTTTAATAGTAAGCTGTAAAAGTAATAGTAAACTTTAAAAGTAATGTGTTTAAGTTGGGATGATTTTTCCCTAAATGGACAGGCAAAATGATTATGGGAAATTGATTACAAAATAATGCTATTGTAAGATTCAGGAGAACATACTGACAGATGAGATTCAGAAAGACCAATGTGGGGAGAAAACTAGAAGAAATCCTATTCTATTAGACTTCCTAATTCATATTGGATGACTCCTGGGGAAAAAATATATAGTACTGTCAAATAGTGTTTTATCCACCCCTTATTTATTCATATTTTGCCAAAAAGTCAGACTTTCTTGTAATTTTAATGCAGTCTTGAGAAATAGTTTGCCAGGCTTTTTTTTTTCTCTGGGGAATTATTTTCAGTCCAGTCCCTGTACTTGACTAATTTCAGATGCCTGCATTTTTGTTTATTAAATCACACAATGATCTATAAATCACTCAAATCAAATCAATGGCATGAACCAGTGAGAAACAGGTGCAGATGTTGATAGATGATCAAGCCGGTGATTATTATATGCGGATATTATTAACGCTGAGTGTTTGGACCTGGCGAGAGGGGAAATGAGGTCGCTGCGGAGGTTGTTACTTAAACTACCAATTTGGTAATCGTATCTTTAGGCAGTTTGCAGCCTGTCAGTAAAACATTTGTTCATATTTCTTTAATTTAATCTACATCATTTAATTTTATTTAATATGGGTGACTCAAGACATTTGCACACTGTACAGTAGTTCCAAAACTGGTTAAATTGTACAGAAAGGCCATCATTTAGAGGAAAGTTACCGTAATGCCTTATGTATTTAAAGATCCGTTTAAATTTCCTTTTTTTAGAGTGTTGCAACATTTCACAACACTCACCTACTGTATACTGTAGATGTCTGGTTCCAAAAGTTCAGGTAGTTTAAACTGTGAAAGAAATCCCAAAGTCGTGAATACACAATAGTGTTAAGCATATACAATCTAGTGTCTCATCATCCCAATCTTTCTATATGCTTATATTTGATGACCTTCGTGTTCTTCTGTTCTGCACAGACTACGGAAGTTGGTGACAGAGTTGGAACCAGAGGTGACAGAGGTGCCACGGCTCTTCCGCCTGGTACTCTGTGACTGTCTGGATGAGCAGAATGAAGACTTAACCTTCAGGGAGAGATCTCTTCAGGCTCGAGCTATCCTGTGGAGCCAGCATCGTAGTAAGAGCGCCTTTTCAATTGGCCTCTCAAAGCACAAGTACTTCAAAGACCGCTGGAGCAGAGGAGCAACAGGGAAGAATAAAAAGACATTGTGTGAAGAGCATGAGGCCTGGGCCAAGGATGAAGAGCTCGGAGTGCTGGTCCCACTTCAGCGGAGAGTCAAGAGCATGCCTGATTTTAGTTCCATAGAGGAGAGGGCACAAATCTGAGAACCTACATGAAACTTGAACAAAGAAAAGAAAAAAAAGTAGGCAAACGAACTTTGTGTATTGGAGATGTATTTATCTGCCCATATATCCTTGGCATAGCAAGCATAAATATACACTGCCAGGTCAAAAAAAAAAAAAAAGTAATCACTTCAGAAGGGTCAAATTATTGGCCTGCGTCAAGTAAAGAAATCAACTGAGATTTTAAATTACTGGAATGAATTTAAGAGCTCTTCAGTCAATTATTGAAAGCTGTAAGGACTTTGCTGAAACTTCAGCTTCATGGAAGAAAAGAAGACAAATTTAGCTCACTTCAACACTTTGTAAAGATGCATGGTAAAAACAGTAGAAGTCATACCCATGTTTAATAGTGGAAGTAAGAACATTTCCACATGCACCATGTATGAAAACCACTTGATGGTGAGACTAATCAGAAAATAACACAAATTTGCTACGTAGCATAAAGATCGGAAAATGCAAAAGATCCTATTTATCTATGCTATTACCGCATTCAATAAAATGCCATATAACATTTATGATAATGGGAATTACCATATTGTTTATTTGTTCCCATATTACAAGACTCAAATAGGCAAAGTGTGGTTTTGGGAGCACAAGGAATCATTTATCATTTTCACACATTAACACACGCAGTGGAGGACGATTGTAGAAAGCAAGCTCTAGTTTTAAACCTTACTTTTTCCTCCCATATTTAAAATGACAGTTTAAACCAAATTCTGTAGGTATCGAAATGCTTCTAGAAGTATTATTATACACTTTTTATTGTGGAAATGCTGTAATAATTCAATGTTTAGCACTGTTGCCTGCTCAAAGTGTTAACATAATGTGTCTCAATATTAAACAGCCAGCCGGTTGTTAACTTACCTTGGTCTGATCAAAAGGCATCGGATTGAAATGCCTCTATATACTAACTGCAACCATAGAACATGAGTTCGGTCAAGACTGTGCTGAACAAGAATCTGGGTGCATTATACATGACAGTACCAAAAAACAAAAGCATAAATCAAAATGAGCATAAACACTTATGACTTTTTTTTTTATGAGTTCTTCTTACATTTAGAATTCATATGTCCAGTCACGTAAAAGGCAATGACCAACAGTAAGTTTATTTTCACATAAATAATTTAAGATATTCATCATTATTACATCAAATTTACTGTTAGAATGTGAAGAACAAACAGATTTCTTTTTTTTATTCTGAATCTGTCAAAAAATTACTAAGCAGTATAAAGAAGCCATGAGAAGTTATCACTCTCATCACGAAAAGTGATCAACTGCAACCGTTAAAAAGAAATTGGCTGTAGAGAAAGGGGACATTTCCACATGAAGACTAACATGGCAGAGCAGATAGAAAACAAGAGATTACAGTTATACTATCTGTTCAGGCCCCCTTGTTTATCTGCTGGATTTGTATTCCCTGGTTCACAGTATAGCTGAGAACAGTATAGCTTTAAGACAGTGAGTTGCATCCTCAAATTTTAAACCTTAAAATTGCATTTTATGATATGAATCGGATGTGAATTTTGCTGGCTAGGCTAGGCTACTACCGTGTTCAATAAAATGTAATAACTTTCATAATAATGGGAATTAGCATACTGTCTATCTCTTGCTAAACACAATCTTCATTAAGTCCATGAAGACAAATGGTCTCAGCACAGTTTTATTTGATGCTGCCCTGCAATATGAACTTATTTCTTGAATATTCCTGAGGCAAATATTATGTCAAATCTTCTTAATTTAGAGCTTTAATTAAATAAACTGACAGTCAATATTTCTTCCAATTTTGGCCAAATGCACACATTTCCCTTCTAGACGTCTATGCTCGATTACTTTTGGTCTGTACCCCCAATATGGTCTTGCTAATACCCACCCACTAGCAAACCCTCTCCTTTATCACACAACAGCTTCCAACCATAAAGTAGAAAAAGGCATGTGAAGGTATACTGTACATTTTGCATACAGACATAATCCATGATTGGCTAGTGTTGCTGTGATTCACATGGGACAGTAAACTCAATCAAACTTTGCTCTATTGACTCCTAGCAGTCACAGTCGCATCGTCAGGATCTGAAGTCATGTTCTTCTGAATAAGCTAGATTTAAACGAGGCACAACTGGCACAGCGCCCTATTCAGGAGTTTGCCCAAATCTAGATATCTTTTGGTCTCACCATAAACATGGCTACTGAATCCCAGTGCATAAAATGCCTGAAATGCAAGCACCAGTTACACAAAAGGAGTAATGAAACAAGTTATTTACAGCTATACAGGTGTAGCTACCCTGTACTCCAATCTAAAGAAATGGAATGAGATTAGAATATGTTTCCTTGCATAAAATTACTCAACAGTTAAAACCAAAATCATTTGGCCACAAATAAATAACTTTCTGCTAGTTACTTTAGAATTATCAAATAACACTGCTCATAAGCCAAAGGTGCAGACACTGCAAGTCACATTATTTAAGGAAACCCTACAGTAGAGCCTGAAAAACACCCAAACTGAAGGATCCTTGCTTTTACATTTTAACTCCCTACTTGTTCCCTCCTGAAGAAATACTTCTACTTAGTGACTCTATATCACGATTATTACATGAATAATCATGCTGTCCACAGATTTCAGGCCAAGAAGACGACAAAGATGAAAAAGAAAATAATGAGGATGAGGAAGATTTTGATGAGCAACCCGCGGTTCTTGGAGACGGACTGAAAGTACTTGAGGATTTCCGTATGTGCGATGTCCACGTTGAGCTGAGTGTCTTCCACATTGGCGTCAATCCTGTGCCGAGGGGGATAAAACACTGAATTAAAATGCAAATAAGCGAAGAAAAACAACTAGCCGTCTTCCAGATTTAGCATGCATCTCTAGGTTTTCTCTTGCTTTCCTGATTTTACCTGTGAACCGTCTCTTCCTGTTCTTTCACCATGTGGGCAAGCTGTTGGAAAATAGATCCCAGCTCTACGATAGTAGTCTCTATGTTTTGCATAGTGTTTGCTCGGTTCTGAATAACAGAGTCCTAAGAACACACACACACATGTGTAATAATTTTATTTTTTTTAAAGACAAGATTAATTGTGTGAAAACTATCAAGTAGTAACATTTACAACCTTATAATAAATAAACTATGACACTTTAAATTACCTTCTCATTAAGGTGAAGCATCTGTTGGCTGGAGCGAAGATCCATGTCTATCGAGATATCTGCTTTATTGGTACTATCCTGCATCAACAGTGAATTGCCTGTTGTGAAATAAAAAATTAATAAAGCTGAAAGCAACGAGTGGCGGATATGAGCTCTGAAGGAAGCATCAACATCATTTGGCAAGTTAAATAGATGAGAAACACAAGCACTGAAATATCAGCTCTGTTACATAAAGGGATTATACATAATTAAGAAAACTTTTTTAACCAGTGTTTATAGATAATATAATATATTTAAATTCATACAAAAATATTCTGATTGTCAGGGTGTACACACAATACTCAAGTGTGAGGTTTATGTATTTGCACAGCAAGTTCTGTAAAAGGTGTGTCACAGATGTTTCTCATCAAATGCAATGGAATGCAACATTATCAGTTTCCTAAGAGAAAAGTTATGCTTCACTCAGCAACGGGGACAGATAATGAGATGCTGTGGGGACTTTTAGTTGAGGAGCAATGTGAATTTGGAAACCTGGGGACCTGAGGAATAAGTATTTTAGGAAATAGAGAAAGAGGACTTGGAAGAAAGAATTTGATGGGTTTCTTAAGGCTAAAAAAGTGGATTTAAGAAAGATGAGATGAGGAGGTGGCGGTAATGCTACAAAGTGGATGCCAACCGCTGGTAAACACAGCAACGAATAGGGGCACGTTTGATGCAAAAGTAAGGTAGCACGCAGGGGTCAGGATCTGCACGGGGCGGAGCTGTAGGTTACCTCTAGTTGGCTTATAAAACTTTTATGTTATGTGACATCTGAGCCACATTCTATAGCATGCAGGAAAATAACACAACAATCTTTAAAGTGTATTTAAACTCAATTGTGCTTTAACAACAGAAATGCCTTTGCATTACTCTGATTAACCCTCTACAAGGAGTTTAAAATGTTATTCTTTTCATGTCATTGCGCTAGGACAACGGATCAGTATGTAACCAGGCCTCCTCATTTCACACAATCTGTTTAAAAATCTAGATATAGAGTAGTGAAAAGAAATTCTTTATAAGCATCACATCCTGTGACCAGTTGGGAGTTCTATGACAAATAGTCACTTGGGTCATGTCCATGTGCTTGTGCCCCATTATTAGACACACATGTTTGCATGGCCCGACAGGTTTACTGATTCCATTGCCATGGAAAAACAGAGAATTCTTGACATCTTGAGTGTTTAAAAATCTGGTGACTTTCAAAACCAACCCTTTTTATTATTAGTTAGTATTAGTTAGTCAAGTGTAATGCTGAAACTTACTAAGGCTAGAGTTGTGGGGAGGTGATGGGGAGGCTGGCAACTGAAATAATTGCTCTTGTCTCTGTTTCTTCAGGGTCTGCAAAAGTAATTTAGTCACTTATTATAAAGGACATATCCCTCAAACTATTTACAATTTTTTTGGGGGTTGAGATTTACCTCTGTTCTTACTTCCAGAACTGACTTGAAGTCACTTGACATTGATGCCAGTTTTGACTGGAAAAGATTTCATGTTTAATAAAAATAAATAAAAATAAATAAAAACATTAAATGCTATCTTACTTTGCAAAAAAGAAAGTTTGGGAGATGTCCATACCTGCAGCGATACCACAATAGTATTGGAATGAGTTTGAAGATGTCTACTGTTTTGACCATTTCTGGATCGTACCACCTCCTGGAGCTGGGCTATCTGCTTATTCAGGCTGTTAATATCCTGAGCAAAGAAAAAAAAAGAAGACACATTTAGAGTGCAGGACTTTTAAAAGAGTAATGCATGTACAGTACGACCTTACATATCTGTACCTGTTTCACAATATACGTCAACTCATTGATCTCTGTTGCTCTATCATCGAAGACAGATTTTTGTTTGGCCACTGTGATCAAAAGAAGAGAATGTCACAAATATTCACACAGAACAAGAATTTGGACTTGGACAAGTGGCTTGACCTGCTATCCTGACACTTACACACGGTCAGCTTTTCCAACTTTGCAAAAGTGTTGGTAAGATCCCTGCCAATTCTCCTGAAAAAAAATTAATAAAAATCAGCGGTCAAAGGAGCAACTTGATGATTTTAGCCAGTAGGATGCCATCATATTAGATGAAGAAAAAAATCCTTATAACTCACTTTGCCATGAGTGTGAAGTCACTCCTTTGTCTGACAGCGTTGTGAACTGAGTTAATCCCCTGTGCTCCATTCTATGGGTTAAAAAAATCAGTTTGTCAATTTTAGAGCTCTTTGTTGTCTGCAAGGTGAATAAAAAAGAAAACAAGAAAGCCTTGCCCATAACCCTAACTGAACATTTGTACCTCATAATGAGTTACCTTTTAATGAAATAAGCCTCACATTACAAGCCAATTTTTTTGGATGATATTTACGTTAACAAGTCAATGTGGACAAGTCAATCCTGTAAGCCTGTCCACATCCATAAGTCTTTTTCACACATCCATACGTCATATTGTGCGACCACTCATTCATTTTAAACACTGGATGGGATTTTCCATTAATTTTTCTGAAGAATATTTGGAGATATATGATCATGTTATGCCAGAAAGAAAATACATTTAATAACTACATACTACATATTTAATCATTTAGTGGGTAAACTCTAAAAGCCAAAATCTTGAAAATATCATTCAACACTTAATCCACTTGATTTCTTCTAGATATGTGCCACCCAAAACAAGAGGTGACTTCTGTTTTTGTTTCAACTTCCTTCATGCTTCCCTAAAGTTCCCTGTAACGTTTTAATTCTTTACTCTCTTAAGCCCTCTATCCAGCTCTATTCTGGTCAATAATACTCAAAGGTAAATGTGCTGAATAGTTTGCACAGCATTCTGGATGCTTGGCTCCAATTTTTGATCTTCACTACGTCTACTGTACAAGTCCAAAGTTTGGACAAAAGTTTGGATTTAATTTCTACATTCTAGAATAATACTAGATTTTCTTACCCAAACCTATGAAAAAACACACATGGCATTAGGTAATTAAGTACTGACAACAACAGTCAGTTGTTATTTTAAGACCCGAAAGTCAGCTGTTCTGGAACTGCATTGGCAAGTGCATTGGCAAAACCCATCAAACACCAAGACCAAAGCTTACCTCTGCTGTAGAGAAGAAGTTCAATTAAAGTTTTCAGCCTCAAAAAGTTCTGAAGGCTTTACAGAGATATAACTTAAGTAGTAAACACATCCCAATATCAACTATTCAATGAGATTGTCACATATTTTGGATGCCTTCAGTATTGACTTACAGTGTAGTAAGAAATAAAAATCAGGAAAGACCAATTAGAAAGTGTGTCCGAACTTTTGACCGGTAGTGTACACTGGGCTTCTTATTAACATAACATAAAACATTATTTTGTTTTCAGGAGCAACATTGATGTACATGTTTCAGATCTGTGATATTTTCCTCCTATTAAACGCTACTGTAATATGGCACTAGCAAGGAGACATTAGTATATATATAGTATATATATTAGTAATACATCTCTAATGGAACAAAAGACACAGAACAAAAAAAAATTGCTGCATGAATTGTGTGCTATGATGCCTTAATGCTACAACGTATACCAAAGAGGATCCAACAGAAATCGTGTGTACCTGTCTTCCCTGCAACGACTTGCACACAGACTGAAACTCAGTGGTGCGGTCTCGGCAGGACTTGCTGATGGAGTCTACAGGAGGAGCGAAGGGAAGAGGTACAGACAGAGGAGTCTCCAGTGGCTGGACCAGCTGGGTCTGGGTCTGTGAAGGCCCAGTGTAAACCCCTTCCTGGTTGATCCTAGGAGTGTGGCGCCGGCGGGTATTCATGAGTGCTAATACACATCAGATACCTAAGAACAGGACAGGACAATCAACAGGTGAAAAGATTAGTGATAGCGCAATAAAAAAAATTACATGTAGGGATTACTATAATGTTAAGGAAACATAACTAAATACACTGATTTAGCTCACAGATGCACATGGAGAGATCAAATTGATGAATAGGTTAATGCTGGTACCAATAGAAAGGTGTGAGTGTTGAGTTATCTGGGAATTTGCACATTAGCCTCTGCTTCAAACTCGAAAAAAGCCATAGCCAACTACAGGGGACACGGGAATCAACTCTGGAATCACTTTTAAT
>JAOTQY010000018.1:9302048-9314633 GCA_026413445.1 Dolichallabes microphthalmus | reverse complement strand
TTGCACTAAATATTTATACATCTGGACCATTGCACATGACACTTTCATTTGACACTTTGCCACTTTAAATTTTATACGCCCCTCCCCCTCTGTCCCTCCTTCCCAGGCTTGATTTTGAGTACCTGAAGGATCTCCCTGTTCTGGTGCTGGATGTTAATGACGACTTCAAGCAAGACCGAATTAAACAGCAGGAGGTGCTCGACAAGGTGAGTTTAGCGCTACTTGTTTTAGCTCATGTGCAAGCATGGTAATAATGCGATATAATTAATCCGTCAGCCAGACTGCTTGAAGTAAAAATAAATAAATAAAGGGCGGGGGAGGGGGGGGATAAGTAGTATTACAGCGAGAATTATAATGACCAATTCACTTTATGATGTTATTTCTTTACAGGTGAAAGAGTTCCTGTCTGCACTCTAATTTTTTAACAGTGTGTGTTTGTGCTTTTGTTTCCCCCCTTTCTTTCAGTTTTTACATCTATGTATTTCAAATACAGATGCATTATGTATTGCAATAATCAAACATGTTTTTACAATGAAACAACCACGGTGACCTCCGACAGTGTATTGTGTTACGACAGGGCTGTGACTGGATATGATTTCATATCATATTCTTTTTGAAATATGGTAGAGCATGCTTTTAAATTGTAAATATGTATTTATATTTCTTCTTTTTTTTGCTGTTTTATTTTGGTGCTCTGTGAGCTGTTGTGTTTTTATATATGTATTTTACAAAAAATAAAATTGCCTTAACAGGGCAATTAAAAAAACAAACAAATATATACCGTAATAAAAGGAGTTGGTCTTTACTGAGTTTCAGGTGTACCCTTTCCTTATCATAAAACATATTTAACTTTTTTATTTTTTCTGTTTGATGAGAGAAAGGAAGATATATATATATATATTAATTATATATTTTTTTAAATTGCTGCTATAATATAATGTTAGGTATAACAGAACTAAATTAATTCATGGACCTTTGGCAACCTCACATGTAACTAGAATCATTAAAAGCATAATATGTGTCTAACAATTGCTGAATTATGATCATTGGCATATTGGTGTGGTCTACGTCGAAATGAAAATAAATCCATGTCAGATGTGATGCTCTTCCGCTTTGTGTTGAGTTGGATCACACCACCCTCACTGATTATTTTCCTGTAACACCATGTCATATTGCTTATTCCTTACATACAAATAAAGCAAACCCGAGCGTCCCACCTTTGGTGAAAAGTTAAAGGAGACTTTGTGCGCGTGGCAGGGCACACCCTTGATAGAGTGCCAATTCATTGCAGGGTACACACATGCTGTACACACAACAGGTAATTTGGGAACACCAATTAAACAAACGTTTAAAAAAACAGGTCTTTTGACTGTGGGAGGAAACCAGAGTACCCGGAGGAAACCCAATAAGCACAGGAAGAATATTCCATGCACACAGATCAGAGGTTGGAATTTAACCTTCATGTCTTGGAGGTGTGAGACCACAATGCTACACTGGAGACAGGGCAGTACATGGTTCGTTTTAACGTTTTTCCTGTACTGAGATTACTTCAAACCATCTACTTATGGAACATGTTTCTTTAAACCGCTTTCATGAGCACCAATGTTCACAATTTGGTAATTGGACAAATTTGTCATATCTGTTCAATTATAATACTTTAATCGATTGTTTCATGGTTGTGGGTTAACTCTTGCGTTCTTGTTTCATCAAAGTTACTATATCCATGGAAAGTGCACATGAATTAGAAATGTGTGCATAAATAACAAGCGTATAGTCATTTGTCATTTAAAATAAAAATTTTTGGAATTGTGCTGTCAAGCTCATTAAAAACAATTGTAGATACACATTTATGAATTAGTAGGTTTTATCACTCTGAGAAGCAAAGTTCCATCAAGCTCATCTTTATTTTCATATTCAACACCAATTAGGTTTGCAAGACAAATTTATTGTAATTGTTGATTTTAGCAGTAGATGATATTGAGCGTGTATAGGAAAATAAAAGTACATAAAAACACATGTGAAGGAGTTATATAACTTTTTTGACAGTCTAAAATAACTCCTGCTTACAGATAAGTGTAATAAAGGGTTTCAAACAGTATATTACAGATAGATTTTTTTAATTCTTTTTTATTTGTGATTTATTGTTGTATGCAGTGTGATCTGCAAAGTGAGTTTGTTTCACATCTGTTTAACCTCAAATTACTATTAATTAATTATCATGATTCATTAACATTTTAACATTAATAAGCCACATATTTCATTAAAAAGTGGTAAGATTTTCAAAAATCAAATATAAATTGTCACATACACAACCACACACTGTATAATATGGAATGAAATGCTTATACAACTATCTGTGTCCTAAAATAGAAAGATAGGTAAGAACAGAAAGATAGAATGATTTCACTACAGAATACATTAAACTAAAAATAAAAGATAAAGATGTGAGTGCATGTGTGTAACCTGCGATGGATTGGCATGGTATACCCCCACGACCCTGTATCACTATAAATAAAATAAAGGTTTTGTCTGTACATTGGTCAGAACTCACTCTTTCCATGGCTGGGAATCGATCCCGGATGCTGGATGTGCAAGGTGACCAAACTAACCACTAAGCCACCATGCCGCCAATCTGAAACCAGTCAGTGTAAATGTTCTGTCTATCCATATGTCTGTCCAGCCAGATTTTGTCACAGCATCATGCAAAACTGTCTGACAGACATACAGACAGACAGAACATTTTCACCGACTGGTATCAGATTGGCGGCACGGTGGCTTAGTGGTTAGATGTAATGAACAGTTAAATGCTGGATTTAATAATGTACTTAGCTTAGAATAAGCTTCTAATAAGCTCAATGTAAACAAACGCTGCACCAATAGATATTAATTAGAAAAGCTAAACTAAATATTTTTCACTGGGATTAGTTCATATCTTTACAGCGCTGAAGTATTTTTAACATACTAGACTAGTTTTAAGACAAAAATCAATCTTTATCCGATCAACTTTTTTGATTTCTCATCCGTGATTTACTCTGTGATTACTGAAAAGGGAGTGTATTTGGCTGATGACGAAAGAAGTACAACTTATAGTAGTATAAACAAGGTGTAAGATACTTAACCTTACAAAATTGTAATAATAATTTCTTTGTAATAATAAATTAGGCAGAGGGTTCTTCCATACAGAAAGACAATCTGAAATAATGATATTAATTACTGATTACATAAGCTACATCAGCTTATTTTTAGTTATAACATTTTAACTATTTCTACAAACTCTTTTTCACATTAGGTTACTTTCCTAATGTGTGAAAGAGTCAGTTAATACCTTACACTAGTACAGGATAAAGTGGTATACATGATGAATGAGTTAATGTATAATACTAATGTGTGAAATTGTTAAACACTATTAAACATTCATTAATAGTTAATAAAAATGTAAAGAGCACCATGTTGTTGGAGTATTTCTTAAATGTAAAAACAATCACACTGCATCTAAAAAAAAAAAACTTTTATTGGTCCAGAAAAAAAATCTTTTTTTTTCTTCTAGCAGTAGTAATGAGCTATACACTATATGGACAAAAGTATTTGGCCAAACCTGTTAATTATTGAATTTTTTTTCAATCAGGCTGCTTATCCCCAGTGAAGGGCAATCTTAATGCTTAATGCTGATATCTTAGACAATGCTCTGCTTCCAAGCTTGGTGAAGCCCCTCTTCTATTCCAACATGACTGTGCCCCAGTGCACAAAGCAAGGACTATAAACACACGGTTTTATGAGTTTGGTGTGAAAGAACTTGATTGGCTCGCACAGAGCCCTGTGACGTCAACCCCATTGAGCACCTTTGGGATGAACTGGAATGGAAATTGTGAGCCAGGCCTTCTCATCCGACACCAGTGCTTGACCTCACAACTGCTCTACAGAATGAATAGGTATGAATTCCCACAGAAACACTGCAAAATCTTGTGGACAGCCTTCCAAGAAGAGTGGAACCTGTTGTAGCTGCAAAAGAGTACACAGTGTTAGTGTCGAAGCATAAGCAGGCATTGTAAAAATTTCAATATTTTTTATAGTGATCTACAGTGACTTAACTTGATCTGATCTTGACCTGACTTGACTAGGCCTATGTAAACTACATTTCCCAGAATGTCTTGAAACGCTTCAGTTGCACCTTGATCTATGCTGTTTTTAGTGCACACTTTTATTCACTGTGATAGTTATTACAAAGAAGAGAATCTTAGCTCCGTGTCTTCCTTTACTGTAAAGACTCAGACGTAAACACAGTTGACCCTAAACACCTTTGTACAGTCAAAAGACTTGAAGCAAATGATCCTCTCTTTTTCACACCAAAACAAAAATAGGCGTATCCAACGGGGCGGGACTTTGTAACAGACGCACCGATGACCAATCGCCGTTGGCATGTGATGTTTCCTGGCGTAAGCTCACCCGTAAACCAACCTTTACATGTCGCACGTTCGTTAGATTAGCGTGTACTGTAGCCAATCGTCATGCAGAATCCCGCAGTTTAAGCCAATCATGGCGGGGTATTTTGAACTGAGGTGGGACAATACGGAAATAGAACGACGTCGGGGTAGGTTGTTAGAAAGTTAATGGCTTGGGGGAAAGAGAATCTCTTCTCGCTTCAGGAGAGTTTGAGGGTTTTTCTGAAGTAAAACGGAATAATTTTGTAACGATATAACCCCAAAGAAAGTGAGAGGACAACGTTACCTTTACAAACATACATATTCTTCAAGAAAGTATGCAGGATGCAGTAGCCGGGACGGCAATGCTGACGGACGGCTTCGAGGACGAGATTGACTCGGTGACTCCGCGCTCCCCTGAGCTCAGGATGGGGGTTGGAGCTACACCAGGAGCCGGACTCGGAGGCCTCGGGTTGGGTGTCGGTGGCAAAAAAGTACGCTTGTTCGGTGAGCCAGGCGGGCCTGCAGCAGATAGACTCGATTTCAAACTCACCGCAGCTGCAGTGCTTTCCTCGGGGCCCGGATCCGGCAGCGACGAGGATGAAGTGTCTGAGGTAAGGCTATCGTGTATTTAGCTAACTAGCTAGCTAGCTAGCTAGCTAAGGCAAGTGTGCTAGCTGTGTAATTCTAGCTCGCTAAGTTTAGCTTAGCGTCACTAAACCAGAGTGACGGCAGACTGGGGGAATCTTAACCCATCAAATCCTTCAGTTCATTTCTGGAATAATTTTTTTTGTAAAACCGGGCGTTGTCATATCTCGTCCTGGGGTCGTTTTATTCACACGATATTCACAACTTTGACGTTTGTGTACAATTTCAGCACTGTTTCACGCAACCCACGTTGCCAGTTGCGTTTCTAGATATGCTCGGGTTGTGGCAGGGGATAGCCTGTTAGCATGTTAGCGTGTTAGCATGGTACTGCGACTGACGAAGGCTGCGATTTGGGCCTAAACACAGCAGCAGGGCAACGCAATCTCCTGCTCTTTAGTTTTTCAGTAATTTCATAACTGCAGCACACACTCGGGATTATGTTGTCACTGTTTTGGGATATTAAACACAGAGGAACTTTGAGACTCTGTGTTACTCGGTGATGCAGAAACGTCGCTAGCTAGCTGCGTAACTCTGAAATATTAGCTCTGAAGGCTGACTAGCTCGGCTTATCGCTGGGTATCTGCTCAGCAACAGAGCAGACACCGTGTTGTTTTTCTGTTTGTTTTTTCCCCCCTCCCTGATCTGAGACACTCCAAAGTGTGAATTAAAAGAAAGAATAATAAAAATTAAACAAGGGTTGTTTTGTCTTGTAAAAAAATAAAAAAAATAAAAAAATACAGCCCTGACGTCCACCCAGGGGCTCCAAGTCAGCAGCAAAACATTTGAAGTCGCACTATGTTGCAAGTCACCTTATAAGAATGTCAACACTGGGACCTAGTTAGTTAGCTGGAGGATTTGGTCATGTTTGCAGGATTTAATTTAAAACGTCACAGGAGAGAATCCTAGTCAGTCTGGGGTTTGAGACTGACTCGTTAGTCCTGTAGGTCTGACAGAAAAGTAACTGTGTGTGTGTGGTGTCTTCATGTACACAAGTTTGCAGTCAGACACCTCACTGGCTTATAATTCCTGATGGACATCCAGCAGGACCTGTGTAATGTGTAAGAGGTGAACTTTTTATTTTATAGTTCTAATGTTTGTGGGTTCAGATGCAGACACACATGTATAGATAGATACTGTATTTATCCTGAAAGAAACCTCCAGATATCCAGCAGCAATAAAGACACGTTGTAGATGTGATTGCACACTGTAGGAATCACCTGTCACTTCCCGATACGATACCATGATTAAAATTGGGATTCTATAAGTATCACGATTTTATACATTTCCCAATTTTATATTACATTTTCCCTGATTTTTTTTAAACATTTAAAACCTTTTTAAAATTTTAATTAATTTTTAACATAACATTTGCCCTTATCTGAAGGTTATACATCTGAGCAATTGAGGATTAAGGGCCTGACTTAAGGGCCCAACTGGGGCAACTTTGTGGTGGAGGTGGTGGTTTTTGAACCTGGGACCTTCCGTACTGTAATCCAATGCCTTAACCACTATAACCCATTCCTTATATTTGTTTTCTTGCTTAAAAACCAAGAACAGCATTTAAACGATACAAACTAACTTCAGAGTTTAGCCTTTAACTGAGCAGCACGTATTTTTTTCTTTTGCCAAAATTATTTCTAAACATACTATAATTTGTTTGCAAATAATTCCCTTCTACCACACGTGTTGAAATTGTGCAAATTGTTCAGAGTGTACAACCTGTAGGAGTTACCTCTTTAGACACCCCCAAAGTCTCAACCCTGACAACGAGTGTGCGGAGTGAGTGATTTCAAACACGTGGAGGTGCGGCTTCTGACGCACACGTTTTTTGACTAATTTGTGCTTGCGGTGTTTTGAGGTGTTGTGTGATAAGTAGGTTTTGAGGGGTCTGTTTAAACACACCACATAAAAGAATTGCGATTCGTATACATATAGTCAGTAGACCGAGGGTAATGTGAAAACTGACAAAGTTACTAGTACAATGTTAAGAACAAAAAAACTATGCATATAAATAAAGCATATCAGTCACAAGTAGTGTATTTTTAAGGCATCAAATTAATAATAAGTGAAATAAAGTTAAGTGCAGTGCAACATTGATGTGCAATTGTATATGTATGACAAAGTGTCATCACTACAGTAGTAATTGTACAAAGAACACACCCACATAGACATTCTCTCACACACAGGTACTGATACATGATATGTATGTGTGTATAATATGAAATATATTTGTTCGCCGAGCATTTCACGCTCCATTTAAGATTTCTGTCTGTGTTGCATTTAAAACAGCGGTAAATTCCCCCTGTATTTATTGCTTGTTTAACATTTATTTCAGCTATGAAAAGCACCTTCAGCGATACCTTTTTTTGTAGTATTTTTACTGTAGAATTTAAACTAAACAAAGTGGTAAAGTTTAAGTTTCATCTAAGACGTGAACTTTTTTGATTCTCGTGGATGTTGATACGCACACATACACCCTCACATACAGGTACTGTCACACGAGATTTACATGAGCAGAATTCTTATAGATGTTTGTATAATAAACAAGACTTGTGCAGTTTTTAAGCAGGACAAAAATGATAAACCCAATTATTAATATGTCAGTAAAGAAAGTAGCGTGTTATTGGAACAGGACGACAGAAATTATAATGAAGGCTGTGGGATTTTGTATAGAAAAAAAAGTGACCGCTTTTTCGAGAACTGTTGCGGATTCTGCAGGATGATGAGCTGTTACCTTTTTGTACCTTTCTGTTCACTGCTCAAAATGATTCAGAGGAAAAAAAACAAAACAAACAAGAAGTGTTGTCAGACAATATGTTGACTTGTTTATTGTAGTATTACTTAATGTAGAAAAGTTTACTTCCTACATTGTCTTTGAAAGCATTTGGGATAATACACAGATCTCTACACCTGGCGACTTTTACCCACCAACCCCCGCCTAGCGGACAGGGGTGTGTCCTGTTCTATCTAGTAACGGGTGAGAAATCCCGTCTCTTGCAGTGCTGGAATTCAATCAGGAATTTTGGGGAGGCGAATGAGAAAAGCAAGGAATGTCATCTAGCTGACATCGCGCTCAGGTGGAACCCAGACACCTGTTCAGATCCCTGTATTGCCCCCCCTCCCTCTCCACACGACTTCTGACATTTCACACCAGGTTCAGAATATTTTAATTGTTAATTCTGTTCATGGAGTTTGCACTTGTGCTTAAAACAAAGTAGATGAATAAATAATAAATAAAATAAAGTATGTTTATATTTCTGAATAATTACAGGGTAAACTAACTATCGATTAGAAGGAACCAGTGTAGCTAAATAACGTTATGCTAGGTTATTGCTAAGAAGCGATTGTTAGTTGGTTAACAAAGTGCGTATTGTACACTAAAATATACAAAAAAAATTATATTTTGTTGGGGTTTTTTTTAACTGAGAAAGGTCAACATAGCTGTATTGTTGGGAATCATTCTAGTATTCAGGTTCTTTAACCTCGAGAATTGTACAACAGCACACCTCCGCCCAGATCATCCACTTAGTGTATTAGAGCGGTTGTTAATTTGCTCACATATTTATTTAAAGTGTCATACAAAGCTGTACGATGGTCGCTCAGGTTTGATGTTCCCGACTTGCCTGATAAGCTAGCTAATAAAAATGGTAACCCTTACAGTAAAGCAGATTATTTATTTAGTAATGATTTCCAATTTGTAGTTGGTATACAATATTTCATCTGCTTTGTTTAGCGAGATTCCTGAAGATCAAACGAAGGTAATCTTTGCATCAGTTTTCACGTGAAGTGGTGGATCAGAGGAGTTTCTCTCCCCCCCCCAAGTTCTTTGTTCAGCCCAATGATAATTTTCTTTAAGTTCAGTGTATCTTAATTACAATTATTTCTGTTTTAAACACAGCATCAGTTATCTTGGCTTTTGGGCCCAAAAAACAGGTTTGTTGAATCTACAGCGGTGTCTTGTAATTTATTATAACTTTAGTTTGTTGTGTTTCTAAAGTTTCAAATAAAAGGGAACCCTGAGAGCTCAAGGGTGTCAAAAGCATTAGGCGTCAACACCTCACACTGACTTTGCGTGTATTATAACCAATATCTGATTGCACATATGCTCAGGAATAATTCCACTACACACGCAGATCTGAGATTGCAGACGTGCAAGTTTCGTCCAACCTAGATACACGTTTGCATTTTGTTGGTTTGTTGCAATGTTACCAAAAAAAAAAAAAAAGGAAACTTGCCTGTTTTTGCTCTTCAATACAATTTTCCTAAATGTGCCTTATTTGGATGAATATTTCCATATTTTCTTCATGTGAACAACTTGTGCCCCAAATTCAACATTCAGTACTGATCAGACATCAACTCGGTTGCTAGAAAATAAAACCAGGTGTAAATTAACGCGCCATAATGTGCATTTGCTAGACGTGCACGCAGACGGGGATCTTGTAGGGCCGATCGAGTTCCTATTCGAATGGTGAGATGAGGCTTTAATCTCTTCCTAAAGAAATTATGTAACATCACTAGGTAGCTCAACTAGTTTTTTTTTGTTGTGATTTTGGCTTCATAATAACCATGCTCTCTCTATTGCTAGTTCCTCGCCTGTTCTGCTGTAAGCATCTCAAGATTGTAACTGTTTATACTTTCGTGACATAAAAAAATAAATAATTGAAATGAGAATACCGTGGGGAAAAGTACAGAGCTGATTGATGTCTTCACTAAGCGTTCTGTCTTTAGGAAAGGAAGCAATGTTGTATGTGACGGTTGTAAAGACGCTTGTGTAAGATTTTTTTTTTCCCACAGGTGGATGAGAGAACTTGTGAACTTGTGACCTAAATGAGTGCCGCTTATTCAGTGGAGTTCATGAAGCCAATCTGTGGCAGTTTTTATCCTTGATTCGTTTTGATTTTACTATTGGACAAGAACATTTTATTTTACTCTGTTTACTGTGTGCTCTAGTTTGCCTATTGAAAAGCACACATCGCTAGGCACGGTCGTTATAACACAAAAAATGCTAAAGGTTTTTTAAAGGAAGGAATACCATGCTGTCGTATGAAAATAGCGCGATTATGTGGAACAACAATGCCACTACCCCTAGAAAGTGCGTTATTTTCATTCACCTGCACAGTCTGAAGTGTGTTATTCCACTTACACTGCAGCAGTTTGCCTACAATTATGACACATGCTTAATTGATGAGTGTAACTTTCTGTATTTCAACAGTTTGTAATTAGGTTTAATGTTGTCGAGCATCTGAGAGACAGGTTAGGTCCTGTTCTCAATCGCTATAGTATAGACACGTTAAACAGTCCTCTGTCAATCACTGTCTCTCGTTCACTAAAAAATACAAAGTCAATAGTCATTTTATCGGGAAACTGTAAAACGAAAATTTCCTTCTCGACAGATTTCTTGTGCTGATAAACTTCATGCCTTTTACAAATGCAAAAAAAAAAAATTCACCACTTAAAAATAAAAGGTGTTTTTAAAACTGTCTAGTGTATTAGCTGTTAATATAATTTTTTTAAAATAAATGTAATATATAAAAAGATGCAGATTAACCATTTTTTTTGCTTAGAAAAGTGTTCCTGTACGAAGGCTGTAAGTGAAGCACGTTTGTTCTGTCTGATTTCCTCGTTGTCGATGTACAGTAGCGGCTGATCGTCAAGGACGTCCCAGTTAAGTGGTGCGACAGAGAAGTGTTTGTCCTCTCCGAGCCAAAGGAGCAAAATTGGCAAGTGTGTGCTGGGTGACATGGCCTGTATTGTAGCGCCACTATGTAGTCACGGGTATCTGTGATGTAATGTATGAAGAGGGTTGATTGCGCTTTCCTCTGATTTATGTTAAACTAGTTTGTGTAATGTATTTTGGATAGGAAGCACCTGTTGACTGTCATTGATACAATGATGGGGGAGAGCTCTTTAAAATGTTTAAGCCAGAGCACCTGTAATGTATAAAGATGTAGTTGAATATAGATCTCTTAGCAAGACAATGTACATTAAGGTTGTGTCAGGTACTATGAGCATGGTGCAGACGGACACCTGTAACTAGTATCTGTACCATTACATCACTAAATGACACAAACAGTAGGTTTGTAACAAGCTTCCTACAGACCCCTACACTGACCGCCGTACCCTTGGCACGTTGATCCCTCTCCTGCGTGGACGATACTGTAAAGCAGGTTAATTTCATTAGCGTTCTTGATCTGCGAGTTTTGATTGAGAGGAGCAGCAAAATCATTTCCTCAATCAGTCCTAATGTAAGAGAAGGAAAAAAATCTGCGCTATCCATATTGCAAGTTTGTGTTGTGCAAGTTGTCTCAGGGCTGTTGTGGAAGATTAAATGTGTGTAAAAGTGTGTTGAACTAGTTCTTCACTGGTTTAGTGACTTGTACCGGAGGGGTGGGAGGCATGGCAAAGCATGCAAATAACAGACCATCATGAAAGTCACAATTAATTATTTTCAGAATAGTGAGTAATTCTGCAATACAGACCATACATGATTTTGTCTCCGTCTCTGAGCGGCATTTTCCAGTAACGGATTCTGACATTCATCTGGCCACGCCCCTCCCCCAGTACCATGCGATTAGAAACCTCGTACTCATATAGTCTAATTACAGTTCTGCAAAATCATTTAGTCAACCAGATTATTTTTGCATGGTTGTGCACATCTTCCTAAACTATACATGGCAGATTACACTGCTGTCAGATTGTCGAGTCGGGTTTTTGCTGCTTTTCCATCATAGAAGGTTAAGGAGAAGAAACCAAACTAGCGTATTTGTTAGTGTGTGACGCCATGACTGAATTAGTAAAGTATGTGGTTTTCTTAACGTGTGATGACGTAGGCGTAAATTAGAATGCACACTTTCAAATACAAATATTGTGCAGATTTAAAGCAAACGTTGGGAATAGGGCTGCACGATATTAGGAAAATATGCGATATTGTTGAATATTGCAATAACGATATTATATCACCTACTTGGGAGGTGGGTATAAAGATAGTAAGGGCCCATCTGATTGGTCAAATATGGACACACAAATGCTTGGCACATAAATTAAATTTAATTTATCCCAACTCTTTGCGATACAGATATTGCGTATACCATTATCGCGATAACGATAATTTTTCGATATATTGTGCAGCCCTAGTTGGGATGAAAGCTGATTATTTTATTTATTTATTTATTTTTATTTTTTAGAGTTAAAGGATTCAAGCTGAAATAAAGGATGGGACAGAGGAACAGATCACATGTTCTGAGTTCCTATAACATGCAAGTGGTGCTGATGAATGATTGTCCGTACGGTTCCCACAAACAGTTGGGGACAAATTATCTGTCAAATATTTAACATCACGTGTGAACACCACTCGCTGAATGTTGACAGGAACAGTTTATTAAAATCACAATTATAACATACATTTATTAGGGATGTGCACGAGTACTCGATTAACCGAGTAGTCGAACGCATCAGCGATGATCGAAAGTGCCGACCGATTGGCAGGCTCTAAAAATGTGACAACATGCGGTAAAAAATG
>JAOTQY010000018.1:9276143-9293518 GCA_026413445.1 Dolichallabes microphthalmus | reverse complement strand
GATTGGCTGTAGAGCCGTGATTAATGTGGGAGCACAAGTACCTCTCATCCCTCCCCCCTGAGAGAGCTCGGCCAATCGGCTCTCTCTGTGCCTCCGGCTGTGAGAGGAATACAGCATCATCCGGGGATCGAACCAGCGATCTCTGGATGATAGGGCGAGCGCTTTACCAATATAAGCATCTATAAACCCCTGATCACTTATATTATCTCCCTAGCTTAACAACTCTTCCTTTAATTTGCCACCCTATCTGTATGTAGGTATAATACAAAAGTAAATTTTTAGTACTAAAAACAGGCATTTTTTCTTTCTTTCTCCAGTTTAAGTCTCAGTTGTCAAAATCCCCACCATGTTATATTTTGCTGAACATATTCCTGTTAACCCGGCATTACTTGGTCAGCTATTGTTTGTACATTCATCTATTAGTCAGCTATTGTTTGTATATGAAGTCATCTTGAAGCTCAGCTTATAGTATTTGAAGTTCATCAGCAGTGTAGTCGTAATCTTGAAGGGTCAGTCAGCGTAGCTAGCTTAGCTTTGCCTGCACAGTCGCGGTAATTGTAGCAGTCTGGTTATTTTTAGCCGTAGCCTGCCTGAGGCCTGCTCCGACGGAGACGTGAACGCGGTAAAGAAGCTGCTGGACGAAGGCCACAGCGTCAACGAGCACACAGAAGAAGGAGAGAGTCTGCTCTGTCTGGCCTGCTCCGCCGGATACTATGAGCTCGCACAGGTAGGGCTCTCGGACCCCTCCTCCTCCTCCCTTATGCATACACACACACACTGCGCTTTTATACTGCTGCTGACCAACTATGCTCGCAAGCAATAGTTTGTGCTAAGTCTGTTCTTCTCCGCAGTAACCGTTTCATTCTAATGTGAGTGTTGGTTGTGTTTTTGTTTTACATAATTTTTATTTTTTTTTTGTTATAGGTCCTACTGGCCATGCACGCAAATGTAGAGGACCGAGGCATCAAGGGCGATATCACGCCTCTCATGGCTGCTGCTAGTGGTGGTTACGTAGACATCGTCAAACTGCTCCTAGTGCACGGAGCGGACGTCAACGCACAGTCCTCTTCAGGTACAGCTACAGTCGACTTATCACATACAGGATGTGGTGAAAATAAACTATTGATCATCTATATATAGCATAAAATTATTTAAAAAATGGTTCGTATCGTACAATGGACACGAATGGCTCGTTTTGGTTCCGTAGGTAACACAGCGCTGACGTACGCTTGTGCTGGCGGTTTCCTGGACGTGGTCAAAGTTCTGCTGAAAGAGGGAGCGAACATTGAGGATCACAACGAGAACGGCCACACTCCCCTGATGGAGGCAGCTAGCGCGGGGCACGTGGAGGTGGCACGTGTGCTCCTGGAGTACGGAGCAGGGATCAACACACACTCCAACGAGTTCAAGGAAAGCGCTCTGACACTAGCCTGCTATAAAGGTGCGTGTCGGAATAACCGGGTGCACTCGGTTTAAAGCAAATGTTATTTACACATGGGGGAAAAAAAAAAGTAAACGTTTATACTGTGGAGAGGCGCAGAGTGTGAGTCCTCTGGCTTTAATACAGGGCATTTGGACATGGTGCGGTTTCTCTTGGAGGCAGGAGCTGACCAGGAACACAAGACGGACGAGATGCACACGGCACTCATGGAAGCCTGCATGGTGAGAACACTGCATCCTTTATTCGCTTCATTCACACACTAACACACGGTCGCTTCCCTGTCCTGTTCTTGTTCGTGAATGCTGTTTTTATTTAGGCGATCATTATGGGAAATATGTATTCCTGCTGCAGTTTTTAAAAAAAATTCTCACAGATAAAGTCAGTTTTATCATACTGTGGTGTTCGCTAATATGGGTTTAACAGTCACACTGATGCATAAGACAGAATTGTGTGCATGATGAAAGAATTATTTATTTATTTTTGTCCGTTCAGCCTGTGCGTGGCTCACAAGGGTTTCTTCTGTGCTTGGTGTAGGACGGGCACGTAGAGGTGGCGCGGTTGCTGTTGGACAGCGGTGCGCAGGTGAACATGCCGGCGGATTCGTTCGAGTCGCCGCTCACCCTGGCGGCCTGCGGAGGGCACGTGGAACTGGCAGCACTGCTGATAGAGAGGGGGGCCAACCTGGAGGAGGTCAACGATGAGGGATACACTCCTCTCATGGAGGCTGCACGCGAGGGTCATGAAGAAATGGTGGCTCTGCTTCTGGCACAAGGTAAACGGATAGTTAGATTTTCTAAACAAACTTTGTGTAAATGTTAACAGATCAGTTAGCGTCTCCTTACCAAAATTTTTTTACGTAAATGTTTTAGTTTACATCGTTCAGTGAAGTAAAAAAATTATATATTTTAGATAATGTTAATGTTTTTAATGCCACAATCTTTGGTTAGTGCTTATCAGTATTCCTTACTGTAATATATGGCACAGACTTGCACACGGATCTTTCGTGGCTTAAAAACACTTCAGTCATAAAGTATTACTATGTGTCAGTCATTAAAAATAAATAGGCAACGGTTATTACATTCTTATTCAGTTAGCAGTGAAAAAAACATCAGTGTCTCTTATTAATGAATTTTTTTTGCATATTTGCCACTTAAAAATCATTGAGATCATCAAAGTAATTTTATGTAACAATAAGAGAGACAGGGCAAAAATGGCATCCATGGATGAGCTCCACTGCTGACCAGAAAGAACATAAAGGCTCGTCTCACATTTGTCAAAAAACATCTTGATTATTCCCAGGACTGTGGAAATATTCTGTTTTTGGAAGGTGTGCGTTCCATTATATCTGGGTATTATCTAAAACAGTGCTTCATTAAAAAAATTAATAAATAAATAATAATTTTTAAAAAATTATCGCTCCAGAAGTCAGACATGGTGGTGTGGTAGAGTGATGTTCTGGGGCTGCTTTGTAGCTTCAGGACCTGGACGACTTGCCATAATTGATGGAACAATGAATTCTGCGCTCTACCAGAGAATGTCCAGCCATCAGTTTAAGGGAAAAAAATAATACAAATCGAGGTTTTGAAAAGACCTAATCAATGTCTGGACTGCAAAGCCTTAAAAACACTCCAGTGTGGCTGAATAAAAAAAAAAAAATTCTGCAAAGAAGAGTGAGTCAAAATTCCTCCACAGCAATGGTTATTAGGTTTAGTGGCAATTACTTTTTCACATACGGCCAGACCGGGTTGTAGAAAGTTTCCCCCCCACAGTAAGTAAAACTATCATTTAAAAACTGCATTTTGTGTTTATTTGGGTCATCTTTGTGTAAAACAAAAATTTGCTTGACTATCTGAGTGATTTAAATGTAACAAATATGCAAAAAAAAAAACCCCACACACATTCACAGCATTTGTATTAAATGTAATCAAAAGTATTATGACTGTATGGCTTCTGCTTTCTATATGCAACACTATGGTGACATAAAAAAAAACTGATTTGTTTTATATTAGTATCAAGCATATTGATTTAAAAGATGCAACTTATAACTGGCGCCCTGTGATTAGGTGCAAACATCAACGCTCAGACGGAGGAGACGCAGGAGACGGCGCTGACTCTGGCCTGCTGCGGCGGTTTCTTGGAGGTGGCCGACTTCCTCATCAAGGCCGGAGCAGATATCGAGCTCGGATGCTCCACTCCTCTCATGGAGGCTGCGCAGGAGGGACATCTGGAGCTGGTCAAGTACCTGCTGGCTGCTGGTGAGGCTACTGTCTGAAATCATACTGAAAGTATATTATTTTTTGGTCCTGACTGTTGCTGTTTCGCTGTGTTTAGGAGCCAACGTCCATGCCACGACAGCAACGGGGGACACAGCGCTAACGTACGCCTGCGAAAACGGACACACGGATGTGGCTGATGTGCTGCTTCAAACTGGGGCTGACCTGGTGCGTGCCCCCCCGCCCCTTTTTCTCCCCCCCCCTCATCTTTTACCTCCAAACTCACTGTGACGCCTGACTTGAATTCTGCTTGCCTTTCATTTTTAAAAATTTATTTATGTTTTTATTTATTTTTTATAGGAACATGAGTCAGAAGGTGGAAGAACTCCTCTGATGAAAGCAGCCAGAGCAGGACATCTGTGCACTGTGCAGTTTCTAATCAGTAAAGGTATGAATCTGGATGATATCTGGGGAGGAAAATATAAGTTTTGTAGCAATGATAAGGGTATTTGGATATCTTGTTAAAATTCCTGGCATTTCATACCCATCATCCACTTATGCTGGAAAAATAATAATAGTATTTAAAAAAAAAAAAAAAAAAAACAGGATCTACAGTACATTTCACCACCCAGTTTTACTCCTTACATTTTAAGCGGATACAATCTTCCTAGGAATGCGCACGGCCTCCTAGATTTCATGTGTAGTGAAAATTCATATAGCGTAAGATTGGTTAGGAAGAACTGTGGGTACTTGTGAGACAAAGTGTGATAGCACTTAACTCCAAAAGAGGAGTTTGAAAAGAGGTGGTTAATTAATTAGTCTTAATTAGTATTAGAGCGAACAATTGGACAGAAAATGGCCAATGACCAAATTGTGTCTCCCAAGGGAAAAAAAAATTATGTTTAGGATACTGTTAAATATCAAAAGATCAGTATATTATAAATGTACCGTAATTGTATGTTTTAATGCATACAATGGATGAATATAAATACAAATCAAAGCAACAACTGATGTTTTTGAAATTCCTCTAATCAATAACTCATGTGTCTGTAGGTGCTAACGTGAACAGAGCCACAGCCAATAATGATCACACAGTGGTGTCTCTCGCCTGCGCTGGAGGTCACCTGGCTGTGGTTGAGCTGCTGCTGGCTCATGGTGCAGACCCTACTCACAGACTGAAGGTGAGTTTAAGCTTAGGCTCATGCTAGGATCACGCATTATCAGTGTTGTCATTGAAAAATTTTTTTTTATTGCTCTTACTTGTTAAATAAAACCAGAGCGTATCAGTATTAGCATTTGAACCGTCTCGCAAGACACTTTGCAGTACCATCTGCCATAGTGTACTGTATGTATGTGCTTAAAATAGTATCTAATACAATAAGCCGAACAAGTGGGATTCAACAAAAGCGCCGGTATTTAAATTACACTGCTATATGTTTTTCAGTTACTGCAAAGAAATGAGTCTCTCTGATCATGGCTCTTTTATGGCTGAAATATATGCGTGAAATGTATGGATAATTTTTTTCTTTGTCGTTTGTAAAAAGGGCAGAGTAAACCAGTATTTTGATCCATAAGGTGACGTTCTTCATTCAAGTGCTTCCATCACCGGGTATCCGCTGTATCAGATGCTAATTAATCTTTTATCTCTTCCTCATAGGACGGCTCAACGATGCTGATCGAAGCTGCTAAGGGTGGTCACACTAATGTGGTGTCCTACCTGCTAGACTACCCAAACAACATTTTGTCAGTCCCTGCGCCAGATCTGTCTCAACTCACTCCCCCTTCCCATGACACCTCTCAGGTTAGAAAATGCAGTTTATCAAGCAGTTAATCATTTTCAAAGAACTTTGAGTACATGGTAAAAAAAAAAAAAAAAAAAAAAGCTTCACTGTGTATAAAGTAAGATTTCGGTCCTGTCCATACATTCAGGCTCCTCGCGTCCCATTCCAAGCTCTGGCCATGGTGGTACCCCCTCAGGAGCCAGACAGCGTGCCCTCCACCATTGCCACACCTCCACCCGTCACAAACAAAGGTTAGTCTGGGTCACCTCATAGATTCGTCTGTGTGATCGTATGATTTGTGTTAGCGTTTTGATCTTGATCGTACTCTTCGTACTTTTCAGGGATGTCCAAACAAAGGTTGAGCAGCCTGCAGAGCAATGCCGTGGCCACAGGCGGCCTGGACGCTGACCTCCTCCCTCCATTCCACCCGTACCAACCACTCGAATGCATCGTCGAGGAGACGGAAGGCAAGCTGAACGAGCTGGGCCAGCGCATCAGCGCTATCGAGAAGGCGCAACTGCACTCGCTAGAGCTGATCCAGGGCGAGCCTCTCACCAAAGACAAGATCGAGGAGTTGAAGAAGAGCCGTGAGGAGCAGGTACAGAAAAAGAAAAAGATCCTGAAGGAGCTGCAGAAGGTGGAGCGGCAGCTGCAGCTCAAGACACAGCAGCAGTTCACCAAAGAGTACATGGAGGGAAAGATGAAGGAGGAGCCGGGTCAGGCGGCAGGGGTGGAGGCGCCCGGCACGCCCCTGCCACCACAGGCCACGCAGCTGGGCTCCAGTCCAGGGTGCACGGACGACAACGACATCGAGGGCCACCAGTCGCTCCCTGCCGACGAGGACGACGAGGAGGGTGAAGAGGAAGAAGAAGAAGAAGAAGACGACGACGAGGATGAGGATGAGGAAGATGGCGAATATGCCGAGCTCCCACAGGTCGATACCATCCTGTACCGAGAGGGAGGAGGACAACCGGCACCACCTCTACCTCCTCAACCCCACAGCCTACAGGGCCCTCCACCTCCTCCGCTACAGTCCAGCTTCGTCCCCATTCAGCCCATGAATGCACAGCAGTCCACGGACTTCGGCAGCGCGGAGTACCCAGGCAGCAGCAGCCCTGACCTGCAGAGAGTAATGTTGGGCCAGCAGCTGTCTGGACTCGGGCCTGGTCTCCTCGCACAGGCACCGGATGGCCTCATGGTGGCCACACCTGCGCAGACGCTCACAGACACGCTGGACGACATCATGGCAGGTATGTTTCATGCAGCTGGTTTCTTTGTCTCTTTTTGGATCTGTTGGAAAGGTTGTTTTTTTTTAAAGTGGATGTTGCTTTTTGAAGAGTAACGACTCTCATGCTTTGATTCTTGTCTGCAGCAGTGAGCAGCAGAGTGCCTATGATAAACACTACAACCTCACCCATACCTCAGCCCACAACACAGACGCCCATGAACACCGTCTCCCCACCCTCCATGCTCCCACTCTATCCATCTGTTGACATCGATGCACATGTAAGCCCTAGGTCAACTCTTGTTACCACATACACTGGTTAAACATGGCACTAAACTATGAGAATTATGACAAATTGCTTCTGTTTTCTCAGACGGAGAGCAATCATGACACGGCTCTGACTCTGGCCTGTGCGGGCGGCCACGAAGAGCTTGTGTCAGTGCTTATCGCGCGTGGTGCGAACATTGAGCACCGGGACAAAAAGGGTAGGTCTCCTCTCAAACTTCTCTACATGCATCTTAAAAATGCAAATGTTGTATTGGTTATTTCTAACTTACTTCTCCATCTACAGGGTTCACTCCTTTGATCCTGGCTGCCACAGCGGGTCATGTTGGCGTCGTTGAAATTCTTTTGGACAAAGGCGGGGACATCGAGGCTCAGTCTGAAAGGACCAAAGACACCCCTCTCTCCTTGGCATGCTCAGGTGGCAGGCAAGAGGTATTTAACCAAATCACAGGTTCATTAGAGAAGATTTCTGTTAAACCAAATGGTCTCTTACCATTATGGATCGACAAAAATATTAAGCCTTTAGGACAACAGAAATTCCTGTACTTCCTTCAGTTGGTTTTGTTTGTCAGTAGGAGAAATAACCTCTTGTTTCATGTCTGTCTGCAGGTGGTGGAATTATTGCTTCTCCGTGGTGCTAACAAGGAGCACCGGAACGTGTCCGACTACACCCCGCTTAGTCTGGCAGCCTCAGGAGGATACGTAAATATAATCAAGATTCTCCTCAACGCAGGAGCCGAGATCAACTCCAGGTCAGAAAATCTTATCTATCTGGAGAGTCTGTGTGTTCCTGATCTTTTTTTTTTTTTTTTGAGCCTAGACTTTGTGGGAAAATTTCAAGAATTTGTGTTCAACTTTTATTCCTTTTAGGACGGGCAGCAAGCTGGGCATCTCTCCTTTGATGCTGGCAGCCATGAATGGCCATGTACCTGCAGTGAAGCTGCTACTGGACATGGGCTCTGATATCAACGCTCAGATCGAAACCAATCGCAACACCGCGCTGACGCTGGCCTGCTTCCAGGGTAGAGCTGAGGTGGTCAGTCTGCTGCTAGACCGCAAGGCCAACGTAGAGCATCGGGCCAAGGTCAGTTACTACAGCCGTCTTATTAATGACAGTCTGATGTCTTATTGAAATAACGTTCACTGATTTATTAAACGTGCTTTGGTGTAAGAGTGTTTAAATAATAATATACATGCTGCTGCTTTACCTGAACTTTCCATTTCTCTAAAACTGTCTAGTTTTGAACAAACAATGCATTGAAATTTTGGCACATTATCATTAACAAGAAGGTTCTGATTGTATGATTTTTGACGATAATTAGAATAGAATGTTTGTGTAATTCCGAACCTCTCGGTCTCAGACGGGACTCACCCCTCTCATGGAAGCTGCCTCTGGTGGTTATGCCGAGGTGGGCCGTGTGCTGCTGGATAAAGGTGCTGATGTGAACGCCCCTCCTGTCCCCTCTTCACGTGACACCGCACTTACTATCGCTGCAGACAAGGGCCACTACAAGTTCTGTGAGCTTCTAATTAACAGGTGAGTAGAAGAAATTAGTGGTGTTATTATTATTATTATTATTATTATTATTATTATTATTATTTATTTTTATTAATGACCTCGGATAAACCAATTGTTTTGCATGCATTTCGTCAAAAGTAAATATTAATTGATTTTGTATTACGTCTTGTAGAGGGGCTCACATTGACGTGCGCAATAAGAAGGGGAACACGCCTCTGTGGCTGGCTGCAAATGGCGGGCATTTTGATGTAGTGCAGCTGCTGGTACAAGCAGGAGCTGATGTGGATGCAGCAGACAACCGCAAGATCACACCACTTATGGCGGCATTCCGCAAAGTAAGCAGTAAACTCCTCTTATAAGTGCATAAATGTCGGATTCTGAACATTCCAAGTGATTATCAATGATTTTGTTTTTTTAGGGACATGTGAAAGTAGTCCAGTATTTGGTGAAGGAGGTGAATCAGTTCCCCTCTGACATCGAGTGCATGAGATACATCGCCACCATTGCAGACAAGGTGTGGACAGAAAATAGTTTTTTCAATGGATTACTTTTATATCGTGTAAGTTACAGTGATGTCACGGTCATGTTTTAATGACTTGTCTTCCACGTCCAGGAGCTTCTGAAGAAGTGTCATCAGTGCATGGAAACCATCGTGAAAGCCAAAGACCAGCAGGCTGCTGAGGCTAACAAGAATGCCAGTATTCTCCTCAAGGAGCTTGATCTTGAGAAGGTGCGTCTTGGATTAATCCTGTATTTAGACTTGAGGTTCTGATTAGGAGTTATTGTGGTTTTTTTCTTTTGGTTTATATAGTGTATCACACAATAGAAAGTGTTCGATACAGAGTGAATCAGTTCCACTTTTCCTTCTTTCTGTTCAACCATAGTCTCGTGAGGAAAGCAAAAAACAAGCTCTGGCAGCAAAAAGAGAGAAGCGCAAAGAGAAACGCAAGAAGAAGAAGGAGGAACAGAAGAAAAAGCTTGAGGAAGAGGAGGCAAAAGTGAAGGATACGTTTTTTGAGACACAAGACCAGAAGGAGGACTCTGCTGAAGGTACATGGATTACTTTAATAATGTTTTTTTTTCACCTAATTAATAATAATTAAAAAAATGTGATGTCTTCACTTTTAATAATTCCTTTGCCCACATTCGCAGAGCCAGAGGTTCCCATTGAGCCCCCAAGCGCCACTACCACCACCACCATTGGCATCTCTGCCACCTCCACCACCTTCACCAATGCCTATAGCAAAAAGCGCGCCAACGTGGTCACTACGCCGAGTACCAACCGAAAGAATAAAAAGAACAAGACCAAGGACTCGCCCAGCGAGCCCATCATCCTACAGGACCCTCAGGTGGCACTAGCGCAACAAAAGGCAGATAAAAACAAGATCCATGGTGAACCACGAGGCGGCGGGGCACCTGGGGGCACCAGTGATTCGGACAACCTGGACAGCACAGACTGCAACAGTGAAAGCAGCAATGGCAGTAAAAGCCAGGACCTGGCTGACCTGTCGTCTTCATTCACCTCGTTCTCTTCCTCCGCTCCAGCAGTGTCCAGTCAGCCTCTACCTATGACTGAGAAGAAACCAGGCCTGTCGCACCTCACTTCTCGGGAAGAGAACGTCACAGTGTCCATTTCCAAACCACAACAGAAGTAAGAGCTCTGCAGAAATCTCTTTTTGTGCAAGTTCAGTTTATCTGATTTGCCTTAGCAAAAAAAAAAAGTCATATCGCTGCAGAAGCAAGTCGTAGAACCACACGTTTTATTTCTAATGACTTAAGCACTACCTCTATTAGAAAGGCACTAGCCCTTTTCCCTGAAGTATTCAAATTATTAATCTATCGTATCGACCATTTCATTATGTATGTATAATGTATCTGTATTCCCTTATCCTGCAGATCTCATGAGATTACTAGTGACTTTACCCCCAGTCCCCTGCCCTCGTCTTTCAAGACCATTTCACTGCCAGTCACCTCACCTAACAGCAAGATGAACCTCACCAGCCCTAAAAGGGGCCAAAAGAGAGAGGAGGGATGGAAAGAAGTTGTACGAAGGTACAGGACAAACAAAGTTATGGCTTGTTCATGTCCTCCTTTTCCTGGGTCCTTATTAAGGTTCTAACAAACAAATTTTCTGTGGGTTTTTTTATTTTTTATTATTTTTTATTTAGGTCAAAGAAGCTCTCTGTCCCGGCCTCTGTGGTGTCTCGGATTATGGGCAGAGGTGGCTGCAATATCACAGCTATTCAAGATGTGACGGGTGCGCACATAGATGTTGACAAACAGAAAGACAAAAACGGCGAGAGAATGATCACCATCAGGTGCGTTCATTTTAATTTATATATTTTTTTTAAATGAGTAATTATAGCAATTATGTAAAAGTAATTACACTAATCATATATCATATGAATCCAATCCCTTACACACTCGCCCTGTTTTTCAGAGGTGGCACAGAGTCCACTCGACATGCCGTTCAGTTGATCAATGCGCTTATCCAGGACCCTGCCAAAGAGCTAGAGGACCTGATACCTCGCAACCACATTCGTCAGCCTGGCACCAACACCAAAATCGGCTCTACTTACACCACCTCCACAGGGGCTACCAGCACCACTGCGGCCAGTTCGAAAGGCCTGTCGTCAGTCGTGCCCTCGTCCAGCATGTCCTTCCAGTCCTCTTCCAACTCGACCACTCAGCAGGCTGGCAAAATGGGCAAAAACCTGGCACCGGGTGTTAGACCTCCATTCGTCTCTCTGCCACCGCTGGCCTACACGCACCCACAGCTGGCTCTGCTGGCAGCGCAGACCATGCACCAGATCCGTCACCCGCGCCTGCCAATGGCACAGTTTGGGGGCACGTTCCCTCCATCGCCCAACACGTGGGGGCCGTTCCCTGTGCGCCCGGTGAGCCCTGGCAGCGCTAACAGCTCCCCCAAACACAGCGGCAACCCGGCCTTGCGTCCTTCCAGCTCCGCCCCCGTTACAGCCGAGCACCCTGCCCCGATGTCAAATGCTAACGTCGCCCCTGGTTCCACTGCCTCTCCCACCAGCACGGTCCCTTCCAAAACACCTACACCAACCTCGGTACGGAAGCAGCTCTTCTCCGCCGAGCCCAAGCCTACAGCGGCACCTGCCGTCGCCACCACCGCAAGTAGCACCCCTGCTTCGCAGGTCCCTCCCGCTCCCATCAGCTGTGCTCCCACCACTCCGACGACTCCTCCTCCAATGCCGGCCCCCATTGCCCCACCTACGCAGCATACTCAAGCCCTGAAGACAGAATCCGCTCCCGCTGGTACGCCTGCTAAAGAGAAATCGGTGGCTGACCTCGCCGTTCCCGTTTCTAGCGCCCCGTGTGAGGCCTCCAGCCCCTCAACCCCTCTGCACTTCCCTGCATCTCCTTCTGCACAGCCTGCACTGCCCGTCCAGCCCGAGGGCAGACAGCAGCTGTCCTTGCCCTTCACCTCCAGCACAGAACCAAGTTCCTCTTCTTCTGTCCAACCGGGCGCGTCTCTGTCCGTCTCTCGTCCCGTACCGCCCAACACGGTCAGCAGCACGGTTGCAAACACCAGCAGCACCATACCTCACTACGCCACACCTGCTGCATCTGGGGTGTCGACCCGCTTACAACCCCCGACGACGTACTACCCCATGGGACCCGGAGCCCCTTTGCAGGAGCAGCAGTCTGTTTTTGTGCCCCAGGGTGCAACACAGGAGCCCCTTAAACAGCAACAGCAGTCTGCCCAGCCTAGCTTAGCCACGGCTAACATGCCACCCCCTTCACTTCAGATATCCTCTACTATGGGCATGATCAACGGCTCACAGGTGCACCTTCACAGCGGCAAAGCGCAGCTGCCACCCAACTTCGGTCCTGCGGCTCTTTTCAATCACTTTTCAAGCATCTTCGACAGCAACCAGGTGGGCAACAACCAGGTGTGGGGGGCCTGTCACCTTCCTACTCGCACTCCACCAGAGCAGCCCTTCAGTGCCCCACCTGCATTCATGGGAGGGATGGGGCAGATGGAGAGCAGTATGCCCCCTCCTGATAGCTCCAAGGCCCCAGGATATCGCTGCACCTCCCAACGAGTCGTCTCTAGCCCCATTGGTGAGTCCGCTAGGGCTACGTTGCGTGTTCAGTATCACAGTAAGTTATTTTATTTAAAGCATTACTGACTAACACAATAGCTTTAGGAACCTATGTAGCAGACTGTATACCAAACGAAATGTTTTTGGCTGACCTAAGTGACGCTTATAATCCGTTTGGAAGTTAACAAAACACTTTTCCTCTTGTTTCAACTTGAATTGAAACATGTAGAAACATGGTGACTTTGTTTAAAGTTTTTTCCACATTACATTGGTGAATGCAAATTGTATTTGAATAGTTAAATTCGTTCCAACAGCCCTTATTCCCCTGTCATATTGTTGGGTATCCAATTTACAATCCTATCCTAGCTCTAAAACGTGCCTGTCTTATTGCGATTGTTTAAGTAAGCTCATCAATATCTGTGATCTTTGGCCTGCTTGTTCCTTAGGCATTCACCCCATGGACCCCTCAGGCAATTCCATCTCTTCTTCCACCGCGCTCACCAGCTTTGCCACAAGCATGTCGGCCAGCCCCGTTTTCCTGCAGGGCCCAGCTCCCGTAGGAACTCCCTCTTTCAGCCGCCAGCACTTCTCCCCTCATCCTTGGAGCGCCTCCACGTCCTGTATGTCGTAGAGCCGACCCGTCGTCTTGCTTAACTTTAAAAATGACAAGCAGGAGTACGTTCTTGAAAAAATTTTATTTTATTGTCTGCGTTTTTTTTTTCTTTTTCTTTCTTAGGTGAATCTCCAGTGCCCTCCGTGTCATCTGGAGCATCTTCTCCATTGTGCACGTCCACCGTGACACCCGCACTGATCCAAACCAAGCCTAGCAGTTCCAGTCAGCAGGACCGCAAAGTGCCCCCGCCCATCGGGACGGAGCGCCTGGCTCGGATCCGACAGACCGGCTCAGTCAGTCACACCATGCTGCCCACCAGTTACACGCCGCCAGTCGGACAAGGTGGCATCTGGTCTTTCGGAGTGGGTAGTGCCTCCGGTGAGTAAACTGAGAGGAAATGATTTGATTCCATTCCGGATTCGTGCCAGCGTTATATTACAAATGAACATTTAAAACTCTTATTTCCTCATGACAGAGGCGATGTCAGGCTGGTCTCAGCCTATGATGGGAGGACCCGTGATGCACCAGCAGCTGCAGGAGCAGTCGGCGTTCTCCCAGCACCAGGCTATGGAGCGAGATGACACGGGCATCGTTGCTCCATCTAACACCTTTCACCAGCCCATGCCTACTAACTTCATGGATTTTCCAAAGGTTTGCATGGCACTGAGAACACTGACATCTCGTCATCGCACTCGATATAATTTCCTTTATTGCATGCCCTAAAAGGCAAACCCTTAAAATTCGAATGAGGAAATAAAAAAACTTGTTTTTGCACTATTTAAATTACTGACATTAAGTCATAATGTGCCTGTAAAATCTTTAATGATATTAAAATATTGTAAGCAAAAAAACATGCAATCACAAATTTCCAGGACAGAACACCAGGGGTACCAGGGGTGTATTTTGCCATGATGTTGCTTCCAGCATAAGGTTTTCTACCTTGCTTCAGTGTTTACAAATTTTAGACTGTAAAATTGTGAAAATACATCAATGAACTTTGAGAACTTTTAAAACCTTTTTAAGACTTTAACAACCTTGAATTTCCTCATTTGTAAAACGTGACATATGTAGCTGGTTATAAAAGTGAAATTTGCAGTAATGTATTTGATACAAGGTCTGTGTTAGGATGCATTCAATCTTAAACCAAAAAACTATAACGTTTTTTTTTAAGGTGCTTATTTTTTCTCCATGATTAGGGGTTGCCGATGTCGATGTATGGAGGAACGATGATCCCTCCTCACCCACAGATGGCCGAGGCTCCTGGAGGCCCCATGTATAATGGGCTCCACACAACTGACCCCGCCTGGAACCCCATCTTAAAAGTCGTCCCCAGTTCAGCTGAGAATTCAGACCCACAGCAGGTAATGGTACTGAGTGGCCTTATTGACAATTAACAAGAACTAGAGATTTGTAGCAAAATCTGCAGCACATTTAAAGTATTAGTGGGAAGGTAACTAATTCACCTCTATTTTGTAAAATAATCACCTTTTTTTTCTGATTGCCTTGTCTTTTCAGGTGTGGCCTGGGACTTGGGCCCCGCATGTGGGAAATGTGCATCTGAATCACATCAACTAAACACAAACCTAGAGACTGAGAGGCATAGGAGCAGTAACAAGACATACACGTTAAAGAACAAGATAATTACCTAATTTACCAAACCGTTAACCTAGGCGTGTCCCCTTAAAAGTTAAACAGAGTTTCATGAAATTTGAGAGACGGACACCTTTGATGTGCCTAACAAAAAGAGTGAGAGAGAGAGAGTGAGGGAGAATCCAGTGTCGGCTTTAACGTGTTTACCGCTGTCTATGAACAAATCGATTGCCTGTTCAACAGGATACATTTTGAGTAGTATAGCCATTTTGACATTTAAGCCCCACGTAAAAGTGTTCTTGGTCAGCAGGGCTCGATAGGACAGTGCGCTATTTATACCTGGCCAAGAACTAGATGATTACACAAACGAGAGAAATCAGACCTTTTAGAGTGGTAAATACATGTATAATTGTTTACATACTGAAAAAGGGTTAAAATGAGAGTAAATTTCATGTCGTATAGTGGCTCTACTTTATGTAGCCTGTATTAATGTGAAATATTTACCTTAATATTCAATAAAAAGTTGGAAATGTACACAAGTGGAGTCATGCCTCTGATTTGCCGTGGTTACCCAGGATCTTTATATTGCAAAATGCACAACTGTGTGGACAGGGGGTGCAATTACACACATTTTACAATCTGCTACAGTGAGAAAGAGGGAAGAAAAACAAGGCTCCAAACTTCCGCAAACAACAAAACCCAAATACAAATGGTCTTTACTAGAAACAAAACAACCAAACCCTAAATGGCCTCTTGTTTTCTTCTGAGGTCTAAAGATCCTCATAGAAATGGTACTTTAAAGTTGTACTATATAAACTTATATACTGCAAACAAATTTTCATTTTACCCATGCATACTGAAATTGGAAAAACATAAGATTAGGGTTAGTATTCCTGGGTATGACCAACACTAGCTCATTAATAATCTACATTAAAATTAGCTTAATAATTGGTTATAATAATTTGCTTATTAAAATAATATGAATACATTTTTGCCTGGATATAATGAAAATGACCTGATACTTAGGAGTCATCAGTCACCAAACCAACATGCTACTTTGAAGACTAAAATACTGATTTACAACTTGTATACTACTTATTGTGTGTCCAGAGTCATACAGAGACTTGGGGCACGAGGCGGGGTGCACCCTGGACAGGGTGCCAATCCATCGCAGGGCACATAGCCACACACACTGGGCAATTTGGAAATGCCAGTCAGCCTAATCTGCTTATTTTTTGGACTGTGTGAGTAAACTGGAGTACCCAGAGAGAACCCACCAAGCTAAATTTTTATTAATTTGCACATTTACACTTTAACGTATAAATCTTAAGCCTGGGATAAATTGTGATGTTCACATAGAGATAATTCTAGGAATTAAATTTCATTGTTTTTAACAGCCCTATAATAATACTTGTCTGATGATTATCATGAGCAATTTATTGATGGGATATAAATAATTGCACATGAAATTGAGAAAGCAGGTTTAAACGGGTAACCACAACTTGCACTGTACTTCCTCACTGACAACGTGCAACTAGAGGCCATCTAGGAAGAAAGTGCTTAAACTATTGAAATAAAACGTTGCAGTTTACACACTCATTATAATCATTATTCTGGAGAAGGTTACCTTTGATTTTAATTACAGTGTGCTCACAATCACTGAAGTTGACCTTTGAGAAAACGGACGATTCTTCAGGTGCTATGGTACTCATGGTGACCATGAGCCAGTCTGGGTGCTGTACTACGGCTGAGCCTGCAGTCTGACCTCAACTTCCTTCCAAGCTAGGATGTGCATTGTACCGTATACTACATATTAGTATCTGTGTGTAATGTCAACAAAGCTGATATATTCTTAGTCTAAATATAGCTGAATACCTTTTGGGTCACACTTGGCTCAGAAGACTTGGGATTGGTAAATCAAACATGTTTAATATTGTGCTTTCTCGGGTATGTGGGTTATTCTGAAAAAACCCTGGCCTGCAACTAATAACAGTGTGTGTATTTTATGGTTTTTTTTAAAGAAAGGAATTAAAAAAACTATATAAATGTAGAGTATATAATTAAAATATTTAAATAGATTAGTTCATAAACTGATTAGTTTATAGGTTCATAAAACATCTGAGCTGTGGGCTTCCTCCTACAGTCGAAAGACGTGCAGATTAGGCTAATTGCCGTTCCCAAAGTGCCCGTAGTTGTGTGTGAATGCGGGTTCTACCACATTCCTAGTCAGTTCATAGTCAGACTACGAAGGTTCCTGGATGGATGGATGGATGGTGGTGTCCTGGTTAGCACTGTGACCTTGCACTTCCAGGGTCCAGGTTTGAATCCTGCCTAGGCGTCTGGGTTTCCTCCAGGTACTCTGGTTTCCACCCATGCTTTTCTAAAAGTATGCAGGTTCCCAAATTGTTGTGTGAAAATTGACTGGAGGTCCTATCGTGTTCGTAAAAATGGGAATAAATACTGTGGTGACCATTCCTGGCCTCCAGTAGGACTATAGAGGTTCCTAGATGGATGGACGTAATGGATGGGGGATTGAATGCATTTTGCAGTAGAGGCACTATCAGCTCTGGAAAAAAGGAAAATTTTACTAAAGACTGCATGCAAAAGTTTGGTCTCATCAGGTATAGTGTAT
>JAOTQY010000018.1:9232896-9245221 GCA_026413445.1 Dolichallabes microphthalmus | reverse complement strand
ATTTTGTGTGACAAACATGCAAAAGAATAAGAAATCAGGAGGGGGGCAAATAGTTTTTCACACCACTGTATATCCAATACTTAAAATAGTATTTCTACTGGAAATATTATTTCTCCAGCCCTAAGTCTCCTGGGATTCTCCTAAGGGTCTAGAAATTGCAGCTCTTGTAACTCAGCGGTTACGGTCTTGTACTGCTGATCAGAATTTACCAGGTTCAAGCCCCAGCACCCCCAGGTTTCCACTGTTGGCCCTTAATCAAGGCCCTTATCCCTCAACTGCTTCAGATAAGGGCGTCTGCCACATGCCGCAAATTTGAGCTAATAGTAAAATTCAACATTAAGCAAAAGCTGGAGTTAGCCTTGACGTGGGAAGGGGCTGACCACATGCCAGTGGGCACATCATGGTGGGGGTAGGTTGCCAGCTCAACACCCGAATGCAGTTGAGGGTGAAGGACCTTGTTCAAAGACCCAACAGTGGGTCAATGCTTAGACTTGAAATGGAAACCTTTTGATCAGCAGTCCAACACCTTACAACATATAAAAAAATCATTAAAGGGCCTGAAAAGAGTAATTGAATTAAATCCATCTCCATATATTTTCACAAAGCCATTAAATATTTTGACACACGTCACCATCATTTCATCAAGTATTCATTCTTCTTTATATTTAGTAACGGTAATGAGGAGATAGAAATAGAAGAAATCAAAAAGCAGTTATGATGGGGAAAGGTAATCTTATGGTCTGGATGTGCCATATCTTAACAATGCCTCCACTGAGGGTCACACACTTATTTGAAAACATCTATCTAAAAAAGCTCTTTCTCCCTTGCTATTTTCAGTCTGGTTCTTTTTTGATCCTCTTTTGGGTGTCAAAGCTTATCTCCGCCATTTTTATTCATATGTCCTCATCAGAGATTCGTTCACCTTCATCAGTGCCTCACAGGGACTTGACTCTGAAGATCCTTCTTTAGTAACAGTAATATGGATTTCTAGGTCTCCTACTGTGCCTCGTTTCCTGTTCACTCAAGCATGATGCACTGTGTGGTGTGTGCTCAGAGATAAACATGCAAGTCACCCATACAAATACACTTTCAAAGTTTGAGGAATAGGTTCCAATGGCTTTTTAAAGGCTTTTCAAATACAGGATTGTGGATTATGGTTAAATCCTTTCTAGCACACTTCTTGGATTTTTTTGTGCTCTGCTGTATGTTAGGGATGAGTGAACTACCTGTGGGTCTTAGTTTGGACTCATAATTGAGGTTAATTAATGTTGTGATACAGGCAAAATTAATGACGGTTTAAAGTATGTGCATATTTGACTTTCATAATATGTGCCCATTAAAATCCCATGGCCGTTAACACGGAGTCGATCCTCACTTTGTTGTTATAACAATCTCCTGTGGGAAGGCTTTCCATAAGATTATGGAACGTGACTGTTGGGTTTTATGTCCATTCAACCACAAGACTGGAGATTGGAGGTCAGGTACAGATGTCATGTCAGGAGGCCTCGCTGCATTCAATGTTTCAATTCATTTCAAAGGTGTTCAGTGGGGGTTGAGGTCAGAGCGCAGGCCATTTGAGATTTTCCGCATTAACACTAGCAGACCATGTCTTCATGGAGGTTCAGGCCATAAGAGGTTTGGGTCTTCTATCTTCGATTCCCAGTGAAAGAAAATTGTAATGCTACAGCGTATAATATTACAACATTTTGATCAAAAGAAGCAGGCGGCATGCTGACTTTGTGGTTAGCACTGTTGCCTTGCACCTTCTGGGCCTGGGTTCAGTTTCCCAATCGGGCAGGTTTGATTCCCCCCTCTGTGTGCATGGAGATTGCATATTCTCCCCGTGCTTGGGGGGTATATTCCTGGTACTCCAATTTCCTCCCACAGTCTTTGGCCATCTCAAAAGTAACCCAAGCCCCAACTGCTGGAGCCACCACTGCCCGATTGAGGTCATCCAACTTGTAGCAAAAACTTGGTGGAAAAACATAATATATATATTATATATATATATGTTACCTGGTCAAGTGTCAATATACTTTTGCTCATATTACTTGTATTATAAGAAGTGTGGCTTTTGTTGAACACAAAGCAATAATTCGCCATGTGTGGTATTGTGATGTATTACTAGATCAGTTTAATATGTATATTATAGTTCCTTTCCTTTGAATGGTATGGAAGCTTAAATATTACACAGATTTATCGTGCAATTGCTTTTTCTAACCTTTATCTTGCAATTTTTTTCTTAGAAGTGAGTTAGGGAGACTTAATTCTACTGCTTATTAGGTTATCCCCTACTGTTCAGAATAAGCATTCTCCTAGAGGTATAGAAGGTTATATTCCTACTTTAAACACTGCTGCATGTGCTCATATTGGTTTGATTACTGGAAACAGAATCTTGTGATATTAACAAGTAATTGGCACAAAAAAAAAAATATAGCTATATAAAATTGCAAAGGGTTGCAGGAAAATAACTCACAATTGTGCAATGTACAGTGTCATTTGTCAAATGTCAGACAATGGCAGTATAAATCTGTCTAATGTTCCTGATATTTTTTAAGAAACAGACTGGTATATAATTGAATGTGATATATGAGTGATTTTCTTTATGTTCCATCATCAAAACACCAAGTAAAAAGTTACAGGGGCTCAAACAATCAATTTTGTGACATACAGCAATAGCATTGACCTGACACCCTAGTAATACACTTTCCCATTCATTCCTATGTACTGTATGTACTGTATGTACTTTAAAGTAATAGTGGGCAAAATAAAATGACCCATTACCATCACATACTTTTTAGTACACTACATGTACAGTAGTCTGGGATTTAGGGTGGTACACACAGCTTGATAACTCGAAAACAGCACTATGAGTTAAAAGAACCTGGTGAAATCCACCATCCCTGTTTCAAAGTGGACAAAAAAAAAACCTTAAGTTGTTCCTCAATAAAAAAAAAAAATCCTTTATCCCATAATCACTTTATCCTATAATCGCTTGTTTTTGGCTTATTCTTCAGAACAAAGGTCCGTCTGGTTTTGTGGGAACGTCGCGGAGTAAGGACGCCGTGTCTGAAGTGCACGGGGAAATTCTTTGATTTTTCTACCATTATTCATCATTTATCATTTAAACCAACAAAATACACCATTACATTAAATCAAGTAATTAATTCATATAGAATTTGTGTAGTATTTCTGCTACACTGATGCTTTAAAAATAATCATACATTTTGCTGTTTTCTCTTTAAAAACCAACACCCTGGGGCGTTCAAGTCAAACCAGGACTTCCAATAAAATTGGTCATGAATTAAGGTGTAAAACCGATTGACATTTACAGAAGCACAGTACGGTGATGAGACTCTTAGAATTTGAATGGTGCAAATCTGTATGTCCGTGAAAGTGGTTCGGAGCCCACTGCAGTCATCCCCGTGAACATTCATCCTGGAAAATCGATGGATAACTTGCAAAAGAGATGTGTCTGTCCATGGGAACTGTACACAAAATCATTCACCAGAGGACAGCCTGATCGTCCATTACAGAAATTTGGCTGGGAGTTATTTCCACATCCCTTGCGCAATCCTGACCTCATTCCAAATCATTTACACATGTTTGCACCAATAAGGAGTTCCTGAGAGGCCAGTGTTTCAAATGTGAAGCAGGCAGTCTACCCATGGCTCCAGCTTTCCGTTCTACCAAGCACTAGTGAAGCACTGGGGTGAGTGCATCTGTGTATATGTAGATATAATATATAACAATATTATATCTACTATTCTGTACCATCAAAATCAGGGTTTGACATGAACACCACTTACAGCTTGTGTCTAAGCTCGGGTATTTAGGAGTGACAGATTTCTACGATAAAACGTCGTTTCTCTTGTGCATCTTATTTCAATCCATCTCAGAATCACTTTAATGAAGGTATTTTATGGCAAATCAATAATGCTCTGATTAATTATGGTTATCAACATGCTAAGACTGATGACTGATTGGTAAATCATTATTTAAATGATAAAAATGCATTAATGCACAACACTTATCAATCTAACTGTACAGCTCACACAGTGATTTTATTTGGTTTATATTTTCTTATATCCTGTGAAATTTATTCCTGCCAGTTCTAGTTCAGTGTGCAGTACTATTTGTTTTGTTCCTGGCAAATGACCAGTGACTTTAGATTGTGCCACAGTGCTCACCAGGTTGGGAATATTTTGTGGCTCAGCCTGCATGGTTGTGCTGGACAGCATAGTTTCGTCGTGCCTTCAGGTTAATCTGCTTTCCATAGCTGTTTCTTTCTCATGAGACGGAAAAAAATAAATAAAAATCCATGGCAATGAGTAATGCAGCTTCACCGCACTCTTTTTGCAAGTGAGTGTTTTGTTTTAGGAAAGGCTGATAAAATAGCTTGAAGCATATGGTTGCGGCCAAAAGTATTAAGACAACATATGCCATGTATTATACTTCTCCCTGTTTACAAACCAGGTGATTTTACTAATTAGTTCTAGCCCATATTAGTGTAAAAAATAGAAAACTGTTAGATTATGGCGAAGAAGTCAACAGCAGTCACGAAACTGTCTTCTGTACATGATATTCAAGGAGCAATCAAGCAGGCATAGCTTGAGCAAGTGATACCAAAGTACTGCAGAGGTGTCTCTCTCTCACCTTAGTGGTTAGCACTGTCGCCTTGCACCTCCAAAGGTCTGGGTTCGATTCCCACCTCAGGGTCTGTGTGCATGTTCTCCCCATGCTTGACGGGTTTCCTACGGGTACTTCGGTTTCTTTCCAAAGACGTGCAGATGAGACTCATCGGTGTCCCAGTCTCAGGTATAGGAGGTCCTACCATCCTATAAAATGTGAATAAATACAGTGGTAATCACCACTGGCCTCCATGGTCTCTAGTTGGACCATACTTTTTTAAAATAAAAATGCTGTTTTGCTCCACCTATAATAACGTAGGATACCATTGAGCTCAGGTGCCTATGTGTTCAGCTGTAAGCACACACTCTCTTACTCATCGTCTATACCACTTTAACCTGTATTTAGGGTTGCAGGGGGCCTGAAGCCTATCTCACACGACTTAGGACACGAGGCGGGGTACACCGTGGGCATGCTAGCCAGTTAGCCTGATCTGCAGGTCTTTGGACTGTGGGAGGAAACCCACCGGGGAGAACATGCAAACTCCATGCACACAGAGGTGGGAATCGAACCTGGCTGGGAATCGAACCTGAACCCTGGAGGTGCAAGGTGACAGTGCTAACCACTAAGACAGCAAGCCACCCAACTCTAATTATTAAAAATGTAATTTCAAGACATTAAATAACACAAATTTCCTGTTGTCTTAACCAGGCTACTTGTTAGCTAATTAACTTTAATATGAGTTGATATTTGATAAATTAATATTTATGGCGGAATATGGATACAAATACAAATATATAAAAGCAATACAAAAACAGCATATACTGTACTGCCTGACCAATAAACACACGTCAAATTACTGGCCTGAATTTACGGCTAAGCAAAGAGGACAGATTTTAAATATTTAAAATGGCTGGTATTTGGCTAAGGGACTAAACAGCTGCGTGGCCATAAGAAAACTACCTGTTAGTATGATAAATCTGGGGGGAAAAATCTGTTTTTTAGGGAGCATAAAGATTGGACTTTGGAGCAATGGCAAAAGGTCATGTGTTCTGATGAGTCCAGATTGAGCCTAATGGGTGTATCGGGGTAAGAAGTGAATCTATGCACCACCATGCATAGCGCCCCCTGTACTCTGGAGGCAGTGTTGTGATCTGGTGTTGCTTCAGTTGGTCAGGTCTAGGCTCAGCAATGTTACTGTATGTGGCAATAAAATTAAGTCAGCTGATGACCTTAATGTACTAAATGATCAGGTTATCAGTTTTTCATGAGTTTTGCATGATGGCATGAGGATGTTCCAACTGAAAGAGCTGTTCCAGGAGCAGGAGGAACCATTTTCACACATGAACTGTCCACTGCATTGTGGGCCGCAATCGAAGACTAAAGACAGTTGATTAAAAAAAATCTTACAGTGTGCACTTTATTTTTTGGGGGGGAGATGGAGAGGGTGGGGGCAGACAGTGTACTGTATATGCTGTAGCACTAATAATAAAGAATAATATTAAATTGGTGGAAAAGACTAAAAGAAAGAACTTTTAAAAGCACAAAACAGTTCTAGATGATCTTGAATAACTGTTACCAGTTGCCCTATGTGATTTGTTACAGCCTGATACTATTGCTCGTTTTTTTTTTTTTTTTTTTTTTACCTATCCAGTAAAGGCTTATTCCCACTCATCAGTCAGCTGCAGTGCATTTCAGAAAGTGTACTGGGTCCATTTTAGAGAGGGAGATTGGTGAATTGGGTGAGAGGCTCAGCTGGGTGGGAGATCCCACAGGGGCAATAAAAAGAGAGCTATTTCATATAAAACATATGAAAGCTGTGAGCTACAAAATGACAAAATGAAGTAAACATATTTTTAATTAACTTTTTTTTTTTTACTGCATGCTTATAGACTAGTGCATTGCATTAAGGCTCAGCAGAATGTTTAGAAATGCTTGAATATAATCACATACTGTATGCGAGTATACATCTATTATAACCGTACCTGTGCTACATCTATCATTGTCTGGGATAGATATTGTCATTGCTCAGCTGTCTGCATGATGACGGGTCATGTGGTCTGTTCAACATTTCAACTGTTTGATTGATATCGCTTTTCAGGTTTATAATGGATTGCTTTGGTGGCATACCTCTGTCCCTTTAGGAAAAAAAAAAAAGTGAAACCTGCACCTATTGTAAAATCTGCCTGACTTTATCGAGTAATACATAATAATATAAGTAATTTCTTATTAAAAAAAAAAAAAAAGAAGAAGAAGGAAAAGAAGAGATTTCTCAAATAATGCTTTCAATGATCTGTAATTCACAGAATAATGGCTCAGATCTAGTTAAGTGTGACTGTCTCTGTGCCACAGGGGTGACAATGTTCTGGGATTTGAGGCAGACTGCTGATCCTGCACCACCTCTGCAGTCTACAAATCCCCTTCCACACTTCACACCTCGTTCTGCTCCTTGAAGTGAGTCATGATAAGGAACATAAGGGCGATATGCCTTATTGGCCCAACTGCAATTCGAATGCAAATGGTTTCCTGGAAAGAAGGGATTTTTTTTTTTTGCACTCACTCCCTCCGGAGAAAATGGCTTTAAATGTTCTGACACCTGCGTGCTCGGTTGCCAGAGCTTTTTACAGAGCTCAGCTCCACTGGGGGGGTCCAGGCTGCTTTCCTATTCCAGTCAGGCTGATTGGGAAACATGACACAGATCACTAAGCCCTGAGGTAGAGCTCCTTGCGGTGTTGCGCCATGGAGAGCAGTCGCTTCTACTACACACAACGGCTCAGGAGCCGGCGCATGACTCACCTCTTGGACTAAACTCAAGTTTAAAGAAGGCATAAACAAATCAAATGTGCCCAAATGAGGGATTTTGAAAGCAGAGACTTGCTTTGGGTTTTGTTTACTCTGGCGCCGTTACCCTTGTACTCATCATTGTGTGTCTCTCGAGAGTCCACCAGTGTTTTTCATTTGTCTTTTGATTGAAAGCGCCAGGCAGAACTTCCCACACATTGGCTTTGAGTCGTCTGCCAAATGGGTTCCTCTGCTTCTCGTTCTACAGTAGTAGAGGAGACTTTTCAGTCAAGCCAAGAAGCAGCGCGGCGAAAATCTGACAAAAGTATCTCTTTCTGTTGAGTGCAAATAGCATCACAGCAGTGCTCGGGGTGAACAATACATGATGTTCTATTCCTTATTCACAAACTATCCAGCATGATGAAAAATCAATAACATTTGCACGCCATATTAGTTGCATTAAAATGCAACCTTCAATGTTATGAAAATCAAAAACCCAGACTTATAAAATAAGGGATATTGATATAGTGTATTGATTCATGACTCATGAAGCAGAACACTGATTTATACCATCACTTTTTTTCTTGGTCTTTCAAGACCTTGACTGTATAGAAAAAAGGGGACTACGTTATAAATATACAGGGAGCAGATATCTCTTCATATAGAGGTTCAGTATTTATTGTGTCTTATTTTGCATGGATAGTCGTAAAAAACGTAACACTTATCAATATTCTAGTTTCATAGAACCTGCACTTTTACAACTAAAAGCTACATTTAAAACCATTCAGGGGTTTTCAGTTCATACTTTCAGAGTGAAAACCTAAAGGTTACAATATATATTACGCTTTAGCACAGAGTGTTTCAGAAATACAATGTAAAAATAGGATTCATAAATAACCACAAGAAAATATTCTATGAATGCAGAAATTATTTATTATTTGAAATAAATTATTAGTTATTCTTCATATCTAATAGGAATTGATTATTTGTTTACCTAGTGAGCTTTATTATAAACAGTGTTGGGTTCAATGCATTACAAAGTAGCGTTAGAGTACTTGGATGACTTTTTTGATGTAACGAGTAGGCTAACGCTTTAGGTCCGCCATTAAAGTACTCAGTTATTTAGTTCTATTTTCAAAAATGAAATCCGTTATTCGAGCAATTTATGTAATCCGTGAGCCAGACAGCAGTGATTCCGTTAGTGTGTGTGTGTGTGTGTGTGTGTGTGTGTGTGAGAAAGTCGTCTTACAAGCCCCGCCCCGATAACCTGCCCATGTTTGTCATTCCTGCTGTTATACCCCTATCTCACCTATGTGGTTTAACTCGCGGTGAGAAGCGGTGTTCGGTGTGAGAAGCGGTGTTAGCTAGCGGTGTGAGCCGCCGCGAGTGACCACCCAACATTCCGCGAAGTTTTGCGACCGACGCGCAGAAAGACGGAATCGGAAAGATGGAAAGATGGAAACTTGCGGTAAATCATGATGGACCGTACTTACGACCACCGTGCGAAACCGCGTAGGTGAGATAGGGGTATTAGTAGTTAACAGATTATGGGCCAAACTTCGCTGAGTGATGATGGTCGAATAATTATAAAGGTCTTAACTAAAACAATATGCACGAGGAATCACAAAGTAACGCTGTAATGTAACTAATAATTTTTTAAAGACAGTAATTTTGTAATTAGTTACTTTAAAAAGTAACATCACCCAACACTGAGTATAAACCAATGAGATCAATGGCGTAAAAAATAACTCTAGATTTTTACATGAATATTATTATCCCAGGGTTGAGGGTTCGAGTCCCGCTTTGGGTCTGTGAGTGTGAAGTATTGGTTTCCTCCCACAATCCAAAGATGAAAATGTGTGTGTTTATGAGATACTTGCACCCTGTCCATGGTGTATCCTGCCCTAGATAGCCTCCAGGCCTCCTGGGACCCTGTACAGGATGAGTGGTATAAACAGAATGAGTATTATTATTCCAATTAAGTTTTAACCTTCATTGCGACTTACAGTAAGAAGCAATTGATGTTAATCTTCTAAAACATCTGGGCAATCATGCTAGAATTCCATTTTAATTCTCTGGCTTGAAATAGCTCAAACGAGTCAAACCGGGACATGTGATTACATTTCTTGTGAATGAAGGCGTAAAACCATTTGACATTTACAGAAGACTTCAAGCACAGTATGGTGACGAGATTCTTAGCTGCAGGCCGTATGTCCATAAATGACAATCCTGGCTGAGGTGGATCAGAGCCCACTGCAGTTGTTCTCGTGAACATTCAATGAGTGGAATGCCTCATTCTTAAAAAAAAAAAAAAATCAACAGATAACTTCGTGGCAACTTGCAGAAGCGACACATTTGTATACAAAATCATTCACCAACACCCCTTGGACATTTCAGGAACTCAGCTGACAGTCTTGATCTCACTCCAGGCCATTTCCAGATGTTTGGGCTCTTAAAGGAGTTCCTGGGAGGCCAGAATTTCAGACGTGAAGCAGGCAGTCCAATCAAGGCTCTGGTGTAGGCCTACTGAGAAAACACAGGGACAAGTGCAATTGTGTAGCAAAGGATTATATACAAAAATAAAAGGAGTTTTTACACAGTCAATAGTTTGACTTGAATGCTCCTTGTAAAATCCTAAAAGCACTCAGTGAACTTCAATATTCAAGTAAATCTTAAAAGTTAAGAGAATTAAAGTCAGAAATGCCTTGATTTCTCTTTATTATCTTTCCAACCCTCAGGAGTAGCGTGCCTCCTCGCATCGCTCTCGTGCCATGTGTATGTACTAGGACACCGTCTCAGTTTAGTCCATTATTTCACAGCTTGCCCACTAATATACAAACGCCTACATACTGTGTTAGAAAAGTCCCAGTCTGGCGGCTTTTCAAACCGAACTGGGAACTCAAACCCAACGTTAAGCTTCACCGCACAAACAAAAGTGTCATGTGCAAATGATATTAAAATTGCTGGTTGTTTTGGGGAAGTTGAATTAAATGCTGAGGGTTGCGCCGTGCACCTGTGGGACCCGGCACTCAAATTACCACCTGCGCTGCATGAGACAACAGAGAAGCAGAGACGCTTCCTCCCACAGGCCTGCCACCGATCGCCAGCCATGACTACTGATCGGGATGGTAATGAACGGTTTACAGGAGAGCGTATAGGAAAACCATGTCTCTGATGCTACTTTCCGAAGGTGATGGCTGTCATTTAAGTCTGTGTTGAGCTGGGATGGTATCTGACACTATCAATTTTGTCCCCTGAGTTTAAATCTCATTTGCCCTCTTAATTACCCCTCTGTGCGTTGCCATGGCAATGGTCAGCAGTGATTAGCAGCGACAGATTTAATTACGTAGAGGTTTAAAAGGCTGCGCTTGTGTTTGGCCTTTGCTCTCTCTCTCTCTCTCTCTCTCTCTCTCGCCACCTCATTTTGCCTAAGGGGTAGGGGGTAGCGGATAATGATGTGATGACCACAAAGTGGGAACACTTCCTCCTGGGTAATGGAGTGCCATAAAATGTCTCAATGAAAAGGAAAGAATTGACATTTAACACTCTACAGGCAAACAGACAAGATCGCTCTCACTACCTTAATTCAGTGCGAATCTCCCGGCATCCATGCATTATTCTGTGATTTTTGCTTTGATAAGCCCCATTTTTTTAGTACCTTAAAATGCAAAGATTGCTCGCTAGCAATCCCAGTGGCTCAAAGCTGTCAGTCCGTTTAAATTGGCGCTCCAGCTCTGTACAGTGTATATTAATAGTTAATACTGTAAATGTCACCCTGAGCACGAGCTGGATCACTTTCGCTATGTTTCTCTGTCCTCTTTTTATGAAGTGACAGTGAAGATTAATGACAGCCAAAGTTACACGAAGGCAACAGCGGCGATCTAAACCTCCAAGTTTTACAGCCCGTCTTTGAGACAGTCCTTCAATTAAAACTGCCACGCTTAAAAATTCAGGAAGGAAAAATCGAGAAAGCGCTTATGGCCCCAATAAAGCTCTAAACTCATTTAGGAGTCTTTTCCAAAATCTCAATGAAGCTTTTAATAGGCATGCTAATAAGCTGTGTGTGCCTCTGCAGCTGCCTTCCTCGAAGTGAAAGGACTGCATAGTCTAGGCCGTACAGCTAAATCATCTTTGATATCCTTTCTTTGTGACCTGTGTTATACACTTATTGATTCAGCCACAATTACCTTTAATGACTACATGCGAGGTTGTTTTCATTCAGATCAATACTGCAAGGTACATTTAGACCTGGGCCTGGGGAATATGTGATCAACATGGAAGCTGATGAACCTCCATCAGGCAAAAATAGTGAATAGCTACACCGTATATGACGATGGATGTCTTTACGATTAAAATCAATAGACGCATTAGGTTTTATTGTAGCGATGGTAATTTCAGCTCTTTTCAGCATGTCAATTGGTTCAGCTCCCGAACAGCTTGTTGACTTTTTTTCCCCCTCTCAAGCTGGACACAATAGTTGTTCTTTTGCCATTGGAGCAGGAATCCTGCTGCTCGATGGCCACAAGTATAATTGGACAAATAGAAAATGGGATAAATGTCCACAAGCAAAGGCAAAGTGTAAGTGCAGATACTATGCCTATAATACACAGATTCATTTCCTCTGTTGCAAAGAGTAAGAAGGGGGACATGGTTAATGTCCATAGGTTAGGATTGTGTGTGCATACTACAGTGAACTTGTTGTCCATGGTAAGAATGCTAAGAAAATATGTCTCCCTTTTCTAGTACATAATCGTTTTTGGGTTTGTTTCATCCCAGATAAATACTCTCCATATCCTCCTCTCAATCTTTGCAGTATATCGGTTAAAATGGTTCTGTCTACAAACCGGATTCCAAAAAAGTTGGGACACTAAACAAACTGTGAATAAAAACTGAATGCAATGATGTGGAGATGGCA
>JAOTQY010000018.1:9152454-9163203 GCA_026413445.1 Dolichallabes microphthalmus | reverse complement strand
GCCTGGCCGGGAATCGAACCCGGACCCTGGAGGTGCAAGGCGACAGTGCTAACCACTACACCACCGTGCCGCCTGATAGTAACCTATTCAATTTTATTTTTTAATATAGAAACTACATCTCACTCTGCGTTTTAGTGTAAATTTATTAGTGGTGAGCTTTTGTAGCATGTATTTTATTAGTACTGTATATTGATTTACTGTTCTTGTTTTTGATGCACTTTGCAAAAGTGTTTTAAAAGTTACACAGTTATATTAGATGACCGAGTAATATTGTGAAATTAACGTAATATGCAACTTAAGACTTAACACTCAGACTTGGTGAACTCTCTTGTGGCTTCCTTGGCTTGGCCTTATGATTTAGCTGGAAGAGTTATTGCTAGAAAGTCGTTATATCTGAATCGAAATGCACAAGTGGGACTTCGGTCATGCAGTGTAGCACAGAAATACTACTTTCTTTCTTTTTTCATTTTTTTTCTTTTCATTTTTTTAATAGAATAACTATTTCACATATCAGTTGTGGAATAACCACAAGCCAAGAGTCAGGATGTGATTGCAGATTCCCTTTACTGAGGCTTATCTCGGAAACATTCAGAGGTGAGGTCAAAGGCATCCAGACATGTTTATCAAAGGTAACTCCAGACTCATAAATCTAAAGGACAAGCAGAGATTTTAGAATAAGAAGACTGCAAAACAAGAATGCGGACTAGTAAAAAAAGAAGAAGAAGAAGACAAAGGATTTAGAGTTACCAGCAAGGAAAAAAGAAATATAGATGTAGGACGACACTTGGAAACCATAGCTATAAGACATACTGGAGAAACTAGCAGGACTTCAGAATAAGCACATACAAACTGGTGGCTCTGTAAACACAGACTATCCAGGCTGAGTAATGAGACCAAACAAGATAAATCAGAGCATTTTGGAACAGTGACCATGGGGTATTGTTAGGCATGGTTATGGAGAACGAGGAAAACAGGAAACACAAACTCAGACAGAAAGCAACGCAAACTGGACTATTGTGGGAGAAGTCTTCTAAGAAAAAAAGCTCTGGAAAGCATTCTGAATGGAAATTTTAAGGAGAACAGACTGTAAAACATGATCACTATTTCATCATGGTTTCATCAAGGTAGAACAAAGAGCGAAGATGAAATTCTGTGTGAAACTTTTTCATAGAGATAATTGGCATGATTCCACGAGTTTGTTGCAATGTTGCAATGAGTCGTTCGAGTTCTTCTGAGTGGCATATGAGACTATAACTGTGTATTGAATTAGAGATCTAAAAATCAAGAAAAAAATGCATTCCTTTGATTCTTAGGGATTTCAATCAATATTTGGAGGGGTTTAAAAAAAAATTTTAATTTAAGATGGCACCAGTAGGTATCTAGTGGATTTAAATAAACCTCTCAGGCTGGTCCTGTTCAGGACCATCCAATGACCTAAGCAAAGTGGCCAATGGGAGACTGGGTACACCATGCTGGTTCTCACCAGTGGAAATTAATTTGCTTGTATTGGGTCTCGGTACACTTTTAACTCACAAACCCCACATATTTCCCAAGTGGGGCATGAAAGGATATCTTGTCTAGAATTGTACCCCTGAACAACTGAATGAAGGGTTTGCCATCAACAGAGGCATTATTTTTTCATTAAAATACCCATTTCATTAAAAGTCTTGGAAACTGCACAAAGAGAGCTTTAACGATACCCCACATGATTTGGTGGGTTTTCCACATGACGAATCCCTGAAGAGTTTTTGAGATTTATTTGCAAATAATTACGGCAGAGACGAGGCCACTACAGCAGGGTCCAGTTAATGACTGCACCTATTAATGTGAAGTTTGTGAAATGTATTCCCAACACATTCATTGCCCTACATTGCATGGATGTGCTGGGTCACCACTCTGTTTTCTAATCATAAGTTGCAGTTTTATGAAGTTACAGAAGAAAAGAGTTTAGAACGGATTGGTGATATCCCAGCTCATTAACTAGTGAGCGGAGTGCCTGGATTCCTCTGGAGGAATAGTAGAAAGGAACAGTAGACTGTAGAGCCATGAGTTAGAAGTAGGCTTTAAAGGGCATTGCTTAAACCATTTGCATTTTCAGGAGATAACAAGAAACTTGCAGATAATGTATTTGCCCAAAGCTTAGAAATGTATGGAAAGTACTTGAAAACTTAAATTGTTGACCTTGCTTTAAAACACCAGTGTGTGCCTTTGGAGCACTTATAAAAGAAAACTTAGAGAAATTAACACAAACCATACTCATGGCATATCACTGTTTTCCACCCCACCTACAGTACAACCTCAAATTCCACCCCTGGGTGGTCTGTTTTTTTCTGTTCAGTTCCTGCAGACTTGGTGAATCATATCTAGATTGTGTTGATTAAAATTATAGGGTTGTATAGTATTGTCGACAAATCATATATCTAAACAAATCAGATGTTATGCAAAATACAGTGGTGCCCTAGACATAATGGTGCCTTTGGTTTTTTCTTGGGTCTTTAAACTTAAAAATTCTTTTCTCAAAACTGTACATTCTGAACTCAAGCTTAATGAACCCTTCCTGACCTTCTGTGTACGAAGTCCAATTTGGTGATGGAGTGTTTCTTTATTTGTTCACAGAATTTCCAGCTATGCTCTTTAGTTGAACATAAAATAATTTCACCTCTGTACGTACCTCCCTAACATCCTCTCACACTGTGGAAAAACAGAATGCCAGTGTTTACTGTACAGTAGTATAATTATGAACTTATCCAAGATTGCCAGCTTGGGATGACCAGTGAAGTGTGCCAGATCCAGAGCCTATCCCTGGAACACTGGCCATGGGGTGTGAAGACATCCTACCTGTAGATGAGATGCCACCCTATTACTGGGCACCATGCACACAGTGATTCACACACTTATTTGTGCCTATGGGAAATTTAGATTAGCCAATTAAGGAAGGAAACTACAGAGCCAGAGGATCTCATGTGGATGCAAAGAGAACATGACCCCAGACCTCCAGACAGACCGGACCCCAAGCCCAGAACTGAACCCCAAAATTGGAGTTGGGTGAACTAACAATAGTAAGTAAGTGAGTAAGTAAGTAGAAGTCCACATTGACCTACAGGATAAGGTATCTGTAAATTGGTGTGACATTGGCCACAGAGAATTGGCCCAGTGTGGGGTGGGCAATGCTGATGGGCAATTTCACACCAATGTCAAATCCCCAGTGACTTTCTCAGGTGGGAATGCTCCCTTATTGGGCCATTGGGCCATTATAGGGATATGCAAGCAGTAGCCTTGGCCCACACTTTGTGTGTTAATGGACAATTTGGGCATTTTTGCTGCGACTACTGCAACAAATAAAAAATAATTATGACAACAGGAGCAACACCCACAATATCACTTCTACCACTACTACTATGACCACTACAACTACTATTACTGCTATGAGTACAACTGTTACTACCATTTCTATTGCGGCTTTTATGGCTATTACTACAATTACAAATAATGTTATAAGTATAACTACTACTTGTAGTTAGTAGGGGTTTGAGCCACTGTTGGGTCGGTGGAAGAGCCCCCAAACCATATGCTTATGGGTAACAGGCTAGCAAACCAGCCTTACTATAAGAAAAACAAAACCGAAGGGAGGCCGGGTGTGCATGACTGCCCTGCGGTAAATTGGCACTCTGTTCAGGGTGTACCCTGCCTCGTGTCCAAAGTCTTCTGTGATAGTAGTCTCCAGGAACTCTGCATGACCTGGTATAGAAAACTAATCAAAATGCTTTGCACCTCGAGAATCTGGTTTCGATTCCTGCCTCAGGATCTGTGTGTGGGGGGGTTGCAGGTTCTCCCCTCGCTTGGTGGGTTTCCTTGGTGGGTACTCAGTCCAAAGACATGCAGATTAGGTGACTGGCATTTTCCAAATTGCTTTTAGTGTATGAATGTTGACTGGAGGTCATACCATGATTGTAAAAATGGGAATAAATGCAATTTTCACCATTGGCCTCCACAGCCTGTAGATGGGCTACTGAGGTTCCTAGATGGATTGATTGATGGCTTGATGAATTACTACTAATAGGTCTACTATTAGGCTACAGCTATGACGACAGCGACTACTTTTTAAGAGGTGTAGAAAAATTAATGAAACTTCCTGTTTGCATGTTGTGCTTGGTGGGATTCTGGTTTCCTCCCAAAGTCCCAAAGCATGCAAATTAGGCTAGTTGGCATTCCTAATTTGCCAGTAGTGTGGGACTGCGCGTGTGAATGTTGGACTACAGAGGTTCCTAGATGGATCAGTACTAATACTTTGTCTATTAGGCTACTACAACCACTACTTTTTTTCACAAGTACTACCACTTCAACTACTATAATAATAATAATAATAATAATAATAATAATAATAATAATCAGATTTCTGTTCTTGGTTTATGTTTTATTTGTCAGTCTTTTTTTATTGTTAAATTAAATCTAATATATTGTCTCGTATATAATAGGCAGAGCATGCAGCATCCAAAAGGCGCACTAACACCTGCGTTCTGATGTGGAGAACAGAGCCGGGAGGGGAAACTGTCCGCCAGAGCGCACTCATCCTGCTGGGGGAGAGACGCACACGCGTATGTGTGTGTGTGTGTGCGTGTGTTCGTGTTGAGGTCTCTGCTGACGTGTTTAAATCTCCGTAGCCGTGCGTAGCGCTGCCACTCTCTCCCTCTCTCTCTCTCTCTCTCTCATCCCGCCGCATATCCAGACAGTGCGCGCGGCGCGGTGTTGTGTTGTGCGGTGCGGAGCGCGCGCTCGCGTTATTCGACGCGCGTATGGCCGCGCTGTAAAGTGACCCGGCGGATGCACATCAGTGTGGGATATATACATATATATTTATTTATTTATTTATTAGGGAAATTATCGCAAATGCAAAAGACAACATGGAGCCAAGCCTGGCCTTAGTGCTCTCTAGCTTGCTCGGCTGGTGCTCGTGCTCGAGTTTCCCAAGTAACATTAATATAGGTGAGTGAACCCGCGCGCGTCTTACACTTACTTGTGTTCTGAACTTGTGCATCGCATGTGAAACGGTATTTGCTTTTAATTTATTTATTTCTGTCTCGGCAGGCGGTTTGTTCCCGACCGACTCGCACGAATATGAGGTGTTCCGATTCGCGCTATCGCAGCAGCACGAGCTCCCCAAACTGGTGCCACAAGTGGACATGGTGGACGTGGGCAGCAGCTTCGCCATGACCTACGCGTGTAAGTTCTGTCTCTCTCTCTCTCTCTCTCTAAGATCTGAACATTACGCACAAAGAACATGAATGATACATTGTATCAAGCACCTGTTCGCTCGCGCCGTGCACGCGCCTTCGAACTCTTCGTCTTAATCATGAGAAATGATGCGCATCCACCATGCTCTCTCTCAATATCTCTCTCTCTCTCTCTCTCTCTCTCTGTGTGTGTGTGTGTGTGTGTGTGTGAAACGGAGTGACTTCTGGATAGATGAGGACAGATGAGCCTATAGAAAACCTTTAGGATAGAGTGAGCAGTAAAAAGTCACAGCCATGACTGTTAAAGTTGTCCACTGCCAGCTCTTCAGGTTAAACTATAAGCTTATATTCTTTATTCATCAATGCATTTTCTTTTCTTATCTTTCCAGTGTGCATATTTTGATTTGGTGGCTTAGTGGTTAGCACTGTCACTGTCACTGCAGGGCCTGAGTTCGGTGCTGTGTGCTTGGTGTTTGCTTGTGCTTGGTGGGTTTCCTCCGGGTACTTGGATCAGTCCAAAGACATGCTGATTGGCGTTCCTAAATTGCCTCTAGTGTCTGAATGAGTGTGTATGTGTGTGCGTGCCAATCCCTGTGACAGATTGGCACCCCATCCAGTGTGTTTCCCGCCTTGTGGGATAGACTCCAGGCCCCATGTAACCCCCAAGCAGGAGTGAAATTTTGAGTGAGTGCTATTTCGATTGGTTATCAAAACAGTGCAACAGGATTAGATTAGATCCTGGTTGCGCAAATCCCATTTTTCCATTTTCACTACAGTACTAATATGCTGTTTGTAATCATGCATGCTTTTTGCAAGCATCTGTTGCTAAGTTATGCAAAACACCACAGTCTGTGATGTGTGTCAATGTGCATGATCCGTGTTATATCCATCAGCATCATATGCAAATTGACGTCATGCATAACGTAAGCTCAAGCTCTGAAACCCTAAACAACAGAAAAATGCCAGTTTGTGATTTCAACACACATACCTGATATGCTACAGTGTCAATGCAACCTTAAATGTGGCTTAAAGAAATAAACAGAGTTTCTGCTTACTGTACATTAATTGGAGGATTCGCAGTAGAAATCTTTAAGCGTTTTTTTCCCCTATGAGACAGACTGACATGGTGTTCTTTGAATCCCTTAAAAGAGACAAAACATTCTGTTGCGTCATTAGAAGACTGCTGCTTAACATCAAAAGTGCCTGTGTTCACAAGCCTAGGCGAGAGGTTCAGCATGTGCTGCGTTTCCAAATCCCGTTGATATTACTAGTTCCTGACAGCTTCGATGATGAGAAAATCCTCACCTCGACTTACTTGCAAGCGAGTGCGACTTCTTCTTGTTTGAAGTCTGAGGTTATGTCAGGCAACTTTCATTATTTATGTCAGCGCTAGACAGGGTGCCTTGAAGTGTATACCATCCTCATCATCACTTACAAAATGCGCTGATGATTTGCATGTAATATATTATAATGATTTGATATTTGGTATATGGTGCGTTTAGTATGAGGTAGGATTAATCCCCTCTCCTAAACAATAAGCAGCCCAATTGCTTTTAAAAAGCTCGGTCTGTTTTATTTATTTGCACATTGATGATGCCCTGAGAAGCTATTGGAAAGGCAGGGTAATTGGCCATCAGTACTTTGGAAATGTCTGTGATTGATCCCGTGGATGATTGCATTAGTTGGGAACGTGGTGCGTCTTGGGGGAGGTGAGCTCCTGTACTGTATCTACAACATGTGTGGAAAGTGAAGACAATTACACAGAGCTAATTACCTACATGACCAGAGAGTCTTCTCATCAGGGTTTGCTTGCGCTCCTTGCTTTGAGTCTCATCCCCTGATTGTGTGCAACTCTCTGGCCTAACTCATCATACCAAACATGATGAAAGAGTCTGCTCTGAACACCATCAAAACGAATTCTTTGCCTCCGTAATAAGATCCCAAATAAGATGTCAATCATGTTTACTTTATTGGGTATGGTCTGAAAATTGGTATGAAAGCAGCATGGGGGAACTCGAGTGTTTTGAAGGCCTGATTAGACGTCTGGCTGATGTAATTCCATGAACTCATCAGCCATGTCCACAAACATTTGTCTGTTTGCTGTGGTGGGAAACAAGCACACGGCCTTGATAAATATGATGTTTGTCATCTGAGACAAGGTTGTAATTTTTAGAGTGTTTTTCCAAAGCTGCATATTCTCCCTTGCACTTTGTGTCTGCATGCCTTGAAATGACTCTTGCTGTGCAAAAAAAAAAACATAGTTGGCAAATACCGAAAGGACAGCGCTATTAAATAGATATTTTGCCTTGTTAGGAATTCAACAGTCCCAAACAGTTTAAAAATGCCAATTCATGGTTTGAAAATGTCAGCCAAGCAGTACAGAGTGTATTACGGTAATGTGCATGATGTGGCCGTCATCTTGACAACCTTCCTGAACTCCTGATCCCCTGCAGAAAAGTAAACGCACATGCAGATGCAAATGAGGGCCTGTATCAGTCTCGATACCTTGAAGATACAGTATGCATTATCATAATCTGTCATTTAAGGTCATGAAAAGAAAACAACCAATGTACGATATGTAGATTGTGCATGATCTGTTGGGCACATTAGTTGCTATACAGACGTTTACGTTAAAGTAGAACCTGATCAGAATGCATAGCAAGATATGAAAACATCATTTCATACAAGCAGACAATGTATATACTGTAGGTCGGATAGGCCAAAAAAAAAGTTCATGCAGTGCACTGGTTCAAGATCTATCATCCTTAGTATCTGCCTGGGCTGATTCATAGCAGCTTAAATCCCAGTTTATTGGGTTTAGATTAGGATCCTGTCCAGGGCACTGTGGTGTCTTCCATTCCAAACTTTGCAAAGAGGGACAGGAACAGGTTTGGGTGTCTTAATTCTATTAAAGTGTAGGTGTAATGCTACAGTGTATGAACGTCATTCTAGACAGTTATGTTTGGGGAAGAACTACAAATGCACATGATCATCAAATCTTATGGCTATATCGTGGCTATATTAGATATACCTTGGAATAATTACGGGGAAATTTTTTTTAAAAGGCTGCTGAAGATTATTACGGTTTTGCAAATGAAAACACAACAAATCGAGATACAAATATAAATATATGGATTAAACAGATATAAAATAGATACAGGCAGTGTCCTTGCATCAACCCCATTGTTTATAAGCAGTTCGGCACAGTTTAATTTCTCACATCTGACTTCGTCATGATCTAAAAATGACCCGTACAACATCTAAAGGCCAGCAGGATGTACGTACATGAAGGAGTCCACTTATCCTGACTGTTCACAGTGCAGTGCAACTTTCCTCCAGTGGCAGCTTTTAAGCCCTGTCTAAGTGGCTGCGTCTCAGAGGAGCTGCGCTAATCGCTTGGCACAGCCTGCGTGTGCCACATTCTTTTAATCTATTATTCATCGTCTCATAACTGAAACGATTATTTTTCCGAAGTTTATTCTCCGGATCTGCGCGAGTAGCAGTTCCCCGTCCTCGCTGTCATAATACAGCGTTACAGAAGACAGAACGAGAGTTTTTAAAACTCCATTTGTGCACAAACATGGCATTGTGCCCGAATAGGACATTCGTCTTTGAAGAAGTGATTAAAATGCCATTTTCAGATCACGGAGCAAGAAAAACTACTAAGAGGTGGAATGTTTAGTAGAGGGTCAGATGTGTATTTTCCCAGGACGTTTCTTATATCCTGTAGAATAAATGACAGAGATGAGGTTGTTTATAACAGTTCAGGGATATTCATATTATATCCTACGAAATAAGGAGCATCTTATTCGAATACTGAATATTAATTGTATATCAGAGTGATTGTTGTGACGTACCGCAGTGTACTTGCAGTAAAAGAATGTAAAATTATACAGAACAAGTTGGCAAGTGTTGAAAGTTATGAATTAGAGCCGTACATGCTGTAATAATATTGCATGCATGTACTGTAATGTCATAGTGAATATTTTCACGGGACATTAATGCCTCTGTGTTGCATGTCTGGATTTGTGCTGTTGCAACACTCATGTTCTTTTCTCGGCAAACTGTAAAAAACTTTTATTTTTTTTTAACACCACAGTTGTTTTTCCATTATATGTGTGTGAGAGGTACAGCTCCAGGCTAATAACATGAATAATACACTTGCATGGGTTAAACTGATTCCATTTCAATCTGCATAAATTCTTGAATTCATAAGCAACAAGCTTGAGTGTATAAACCTGCTTTATATAATTGTTACAAAATGAAAAAGTTGTGGGTGTCCAGTTCATATGCGTTTGGACAATTTGACAGCAAAACGAAGTTATCTCTATTTTTTTGCAATTTTGAGAAGTTTTTTCAAATGCATTATTGAAGATGTGTTGCAAATTTAAAAATATTCTGGGCATTTTTTCTTTTTTCATAAGGGTGTTAAAAAGCACAAATGGCAAAACATTTAATAAAAATTGTTTGGGTTATATAAGTGTGACCAATCCCTCCCATAAAAAAAAAAAAAAGATATATTTTTTTACATCAATCTGCTGTCGTGTTTATTTAAGTATTGAAAAAAAACTGCTTTGGTTTACAGCATTAATTCAGCTTGCAATAGTTTCACTTTGGTACTTGAGGACAGCTCCGTATGATTGTGAAGGGATGCACCATTTAACGTCTGTTCATGCGTCAGCTGAGCGCATATCCGTCAGTCGTCCCCTAAGGTTCATACCGTAGCATTACTATAACAACGGACTGAACCAGACAAAGCAAACGCAAGAGCTTCCCAAATACAGCATGTGCATCTCATGTCTCCTGTACACACACTGCTCATGTTTTTATCTTGCCTCACAACAGTGCTTACCGCAGTATCTCCCATAGTTTTCTTGAGTATATAATGACAACATCCAAATCCTATTTCACAGAGTGTGTCGCAGACATTAAACGATGCATATCTGTTATTTATTACTGCTGGGGTGACTGCGGCGCCAGGAACAGACCGTAAACATCCTTTTCTTGGCGGCAAAATTCTCCAAAAACCTTTTAAACACATTTCACTTTACTGATCATGTGACGGAGAGAAGCGATGCAATTGGATCGTCGCGGAGTATCGGTAGCTACAGTACGTGTCCAAAATCTGGAAGTTTAAAGTGTCTAAAATGAGGCTATTTAAGAGTTAACAAGATAACCTTTATGTTATGGACAACTTTGTGCGTCAAAGAATAATAAGAGTTAAAGCCAAAAACTGCTTTTGTTGTCAAGTTGTGCATGTTGCATGTAATAAAAGGAAAATGTTAAATGTTGAATTTAGTCAGTCATCTTCTATACCGCTTTATACTGTGTTCAGGGTCGCGGGGGGCCTGGAGCCTATCCCAGGAGGCTTAGGGCAAAGGGAGGGTGCCAATCCATCGCAGGGCACACACACACACATTCACACACTACGGGCAATTTGGGAACACCAATTAGCCTAACCTGCATATCTGTGGACTGTGGGAGGAAACCGGAGTACCCGGAGGAAACCCACCAAACA
>JAOTQY010000018.1:8857324-8871478 GCA_026413445.1 Dolichallabes microphthalmus | reverse complement strand
TAACTTAATAACTGAGTACTTAAATGGCGAACCTAACACGTTAGATTACTCGTTACATCAAAAAAGTAATCCAAGTAATCTAACACGTTACTTTGTAACACGTTACACCCAACACTGGTTATGAGAAAGCAGGATTTGGATGCACAGTTCAGGTGCTGTGGTGCGTCCTCGAACAACTTTAAATGGATGTGATTTAGCCAATTATGGAAAAAAAAAGCAGTACATATGAAGTAGACAGGAGAGCTTATAAAACAATTAGAGTCCTGAACTGTGTGTAGTAAAGTACATGTGTGTGTGTGATGTGAAAGTCTTCTTGTGCTCAGCTTACGCAGCAGGGCCACACAGAGTCCCTGCCGGGGGCGTTAAGTGGCCTGAGCAATTCTCGAGGAACATCGGCCTGGTTATTGCAGGGGGGTGTTGGGTTAAGAGGCTTAGAAGGTCCTCGTTTGCCGACGGGCTCGGAGTACACCTGCGGTGCGGGGTTAAAATACAGGCGAGGTAGGGGACGGTAAGGTGAGTCAAGGGCAGCTGCGAAAGATTTAAGTGCAACATGGTTCGTCAGTCTAATGAGTCAATGCCATAGCGTGTGTTTTAAAATAAAAGCGAGAGAGATTAAATCTCAAATATTTGGTTTCTAATATTGGAGGGCTGAGAGTTTCTCAGTAGTCACAGAATGAGGCGAGTTACGTTCGTGAGCAAGCATATGTGAAAAAGGGTAGATAGCACGTGGCGGGGGTGTTGGGCTGCGCCGTGATGCAACAGTTTGAAAGAAAAATATGGTTGGGAGGCTTAACGTTTCTCAGAGAATACACGTGTTAGGCTTTACATTTGGTATGATGGACAGGAGAATGGGGGGAGGGAATTGGTTGTGGTGGTTTTGTTGGGGTCAGAAGCTTGTATAAGGGGTGTTCAAGTCAAACCAGGACTTTTTATGAACTTTCTCATGAATAAAGAGTAAATGTGATTGACGTTTTTGGAAGACTTCAAACTCAGTACGGTGATGAGACTCCAAGCCAAAGTAAAACTTTTACATATTTTGAAGAATGCCTTACGTCCGTGAATGAGGGTCCTGCTCGGAGTGCCTCGGATCCCGCTGCAGTATTTCCTGTTTACATTCAGCAAGTGGAACACGTCTGATCCTTGAAAATCTACAGATAGCTAGTCGCAACTTGCTCAAGACTCGGCTGGGAGTTATTACCACATATTTCATCTTTCATTTCCACATGTTTCAATCATTTAAAGGAGTTCCTGGGAGGCCAGCGTTTCAGACTTGAAGCAGGCGGTCCGATCATGGCTCCGGCATTCTGAGAATTCTTTCTACCCTAATGGTATCCGAGTATTAAGTGCATTAGTGCAGATTATATGGAGAAATAAAGGTGATTTTTTTTTTTTACTACTGCACAATCAAAAGTCCTGGTTTGACTTGAACACCCCTTTACATTGGTAATGATGATTATTCGGACAGGACTCTATATGTCCGGTGTCTGGATGTGTTGTCAGTTTAATTCTAGCCATAACAACAGAGATTTGGTGGGAGACCATTATCTATTAAGTAGAAAACAAAATTATAAACAATCATGACAGTTGAAAAGACAGGTTAATACCCAAGCATGCGAAGTGAGCAGTGTGTTTGGACGGTTTCAACCTGTGCGGTGATGGCAAATTGCCTGGAGTTAATAAAGTAATTAGAGGTCTAGAAAAAGCAAAGGATATTATAGGGTGAATAAACAACTGGTCAGGATACGAAGACGTAGATCTTCTGCTTCGTGCTTGTCATATGAATAAATTTAAAGTTTCTGTTTTGACAAAAAATAAGAGGGGGGGGGGGGTATAAGGGTTTGATTAAAATGCCAAATGAAAAGCAGGAGAGTAGACATCCCTGCATAGTACCTCCATGCGATGTGACATGTGAGGAATGGAACATGACAGGGGATGCTGTTACAGTATAATAATCAAGCATGGCATGGTGTGATGTCGCGCTGAAGCGGATTCTTTTCCCTGCAACAGCATTTCTTTTGTGCCAACGCTTTACACCCAATTTAGAGCCAAACAACGCATTCGACTCTTTTCCGTTTTTGCTTGTATTTAATAGGTTATTAAATATAAGGGTCTGATATCACTTAGATTGAAGCGTCTGTCAACATATTGTTTCCTTATCAGCATCTGTTTTCTAATCCTGATGTTGGGAAGCACACAGTTACCCCTGGACGTTGTGTTACAGTTGAGCAATATCACATAAGACGAAGTGCTGTTGTGTTGTATATCAACACGGTTATGATGCGGTCATAGAAACGAGGGTGCTGCTGACATTCACTACAGCAGCAATCTCCAGTGCGATATTGCTTTTACACAACAGTTCTACAAAGCAATTATTAGCAACGGATTATGAAACATTTGTTTATTTAACCAGATATTTTCTGCAAATAAATGCACATATTCTTCCCCGACTGGTGGAACCAGCGTTGAGCTGGCGATCGACTAATAGTTGAAAGCAGTTTCAAATTCGTACTCATTCGATGTAGCCAAAAGGTGAGGAGAATAAACCATGGAGGTGGTGACCAGTCCTGAAAACCGTGCGAGATTTCCTTTGTGTTTCCACGTATTCCGCTTTTTTTTATTACGGAAATATGTATGAAATCTGTGGAAATATGTGTGAATCAAAATGATCAGATTGTCCCTGATAAGCAAGCCGAGGGTGACGGTGGCAAGGAAAAAAACGTGAGAGGAACCAGACTCAACAGGGAACCCACCCTCATTTGGGTGATAACGGATAGCAGGGATTGTCGTGAAGTCACACACTGTGTGTTAGGCAGCTGGAAGTTCAATATAACAGATGATGTCTTTAAGTTACAGTAATATGGGGTCCAGTTCGCTATTGGAGGCTCAGGTAGAGTGTTGGAAATTCCAGTCCTGAACTAGGATTGTTTTTATGGTAAAGGTGGAACCGTCCCTAAATGGAAAGCTAGTGCGCTATGTAGTGTGCACAATCCCTTGTTCCACACACCAAGTAGTGCCCTTGATCAGGAGATAGAAAGGGATTTGGAATTCAGTCTTGTGTTAGAAGCTAGTTAACATTGTAGCTCATGTTAGGCGTGAAGAGAACAACACAGAGGCGTGTTTTGTTTCAGATGGCAGCATTATCAGATGTGTTATGCTCTATTATCACCACTCGTGGAATGTTTTTGTCCAATCTAATTTCACAATCGGAACTAACTGCTGTTTGTTTAATCGTAATTAGGTCACGATGACGCTCACCATCGAGACAATGTTGTTTACTGAGAATTAGAATAACTTTGATAAAATGACGTTGAGAAACACAACAAGGTTGCAAATACAGTCTCAAAACAAGGCAGATGTAACCTTGATTCTGACCGTTTGTTGTTGTTGTTGGTGGTGTTTCGGCTGCTCCCGGTCCACAGGCACAGGTTTTACGCCGGATGCCCTTCCTGACGCAACCCTCCCATTTTATCCGGGCTTGGGACCGGCACTGCATTTATGCCGATTAAAATACATCCGCACAACATCCGAGCACATTCATGGTCGCATAAGTTTCTTAAGGGTGTAGAATTATGATTGGAGATTGGGACGGATACAACAGCTTCCCACACACAGCGTGTGTATCTTTTGTCACGGGCCTCCAAGTGTTGTAATGCATCTCTCTGTTTCATTTTCTTTCAGGAATATTATCATGAGGTGCATCTTACCTCCCAAATCACTATAATATGGTGTCTGCAGGGCGTCCAACCTGCGTCACATCCGCTTGGACAAAACAGATCTCGGACATTGATTTTTTTTAATTTTATTTTTTACCCCTTTTGGCCAGCATTGTAGTTGTCCGGTATTTTTTATTTATTTTTATTAGACGAGTTAGTTCGTGGTACTCGTTGTTTGTTCACTTAATGCCCAGTCAGTTTATGTGGCTCGTCCACTGTACCACAAGTCACCGTGTACGATCTGTTGCTATGGAAACTACAACCACAACTTGCCATTATCGTTTAACAGTGTAGACACTTGACTTGTTAAATAGACGGAAGGAACAGTTACCAGTTGCGTTCTCAGACGTCGAACTTTTGCAGAGATGAGTAACGCGCTCGGTTAAACAGACCGCACGTTGTCGGCGGATGACTGCGTGCTTTTAATGAAGCCCTTTTAGATCAGGATGAGTTACGGATGGGGCGACTTGTCATCCTGGCAGTCGGCACCTTAATCATTTCTGTGTCACGGTTGATGAGTGATAGCAGGCAGGAGCTGCAGTGAACTAGACTCTTATCTGCACCGACAGTTTTCTATCATTTTTCTTTGTTAATCTAGTTAAGACCGGTTTAGGGAACAAACATGCTGGAGGAATCGAGAAAGGAAATGTGGATACGCCCTGGAGATTTATTATCAGGTATTAATGTCACCAGCGTATTTACTTGATCTTCAGAAATCCTTGCAGTCACGTCGCTATGTCAGTGTTGTTGATGAAGGTGTTGATGTCTTCTAGGTTGTTGCGCTCGTGGTTTGACAGAAAAGTTGCAAAAGCTGTTATTTCCCTTCCTCCTTCGGAGTCAGTCGTGTTTCCTGCTGAGAGCCAGCTTCTTTATTTCTATTAAACAGATGTATCAGGCATTTATATCCTAAATATACCCAGGTTCTGTAATAGGCAGTGAGTGTTCTTAATAATTGTTTTTCCATGTATTTTTATTTCTTGTCTTTCTTTTTTTTTTGTTCATTTTGGTTTGTATTCATTTGGGTTGCTTATCTGAGGCTTTTAATATTACAATATTTGTATGTCTTTATTTTTTTCATGCCTCAACCGCTAAATGATAAAGTTTTATATGCTTAGATTTCCTTTTTGTCTGTCCTTCCTCCTGTATGATATTATTGTAAGTTATTGCTATTTCATATATTTAGTTTTATTGTTTATTATCTTTGTTGTTACCTCAAGAGTGGTTGAATGTTTATACGAATAATATAGAAGTAGGTTTATCTCTGAGAATGTTCCTTCAGTTGATCATAAAAAGCAATAACAGATTGCTTTAAAGTAGCGTTAAATGAAAACAGGACATATGAGGCGCGTTCGAGTCAAACCGGGACTTTTGATTGTGAAGAATAACAGAACTCCCTTACGAGAGATACAAAGCTACCTTTATTTCTCCAGATGAGCCACTAATGCACTTATCCCAGCGCTTCTGTGAGCTCCTTTAATGACCCAGACATGTGGGAATGGCTTGGAGCGAGGTCAGGACTGTACGGGGGACGAGGCAATAACTCCCAGCCGAGTTCCTGTAATGTGGAAGTGGTGTCGCTGAATGATTGGGTGTACAGGTCCCACAGACAGATGTGTCTCTCCCACAAGTTGGTGAAAGTTATCTGTCGATTTTTCAAGGATCAGGCGTTCCAACATTCGCGGAATGTTCACGGGATCTTATTTGCACCATTCAGATAATTTACTGCGGTTACAGCGTATGATGCTTGAGCGTTCTGTAAATGTCGATCACTTTTACGCCTTCATTCAGAAGAAAGTCCCGGTTTGATATGAACTCCCCTCATCAACATAAATTGTGACATACCTTACATGTTCTGATGTAACGACAGACATGAAAACATATTAAGAGCTTGTTGAACATGGTCTCTTTTGGGGCAGAAGGCTTTTTAGGCTGCAAAGGTTCTCACTCACGCAACGTCTATATCGCTTAATCCTGTATTCAGGGTCGCGGGGCGACTGGAGCCGATCCCAGGAGACTTGGGGCATGAGGTGGGGTACACCATGGACAGAGTGCCAATCCATTGCAGGGCACACACACAGTATGGGTGATTTGGAAACAGAAATTAGCCTAATCTGCAAGTCTTTGGACTGTGGGAGGAAACCGGCGTACCTGGAGAGCACCCACCAAGCACGGGGAGAACTCCATACACACAGAGACGGGAATCAAACCCAGACCCTAGCGGTGCAAGGGGACAGCGCTAACCACTAAACCACTCTAGCAAATTAGCATATTGTACCGAAAATATGTATATATTTTCCCACTGGTTAGATACTAAAGCACCATCTGATATTTGGTTTGCGGCTGTTGATTTGCATTTCCGATACTGTTAGCGATGAGGTTATTACTGCGTGCGAGAGATATTCAGTATAATTGTGCTGTTGATTAGGAAGCGGTAAATAGGTGAGTATGAGCGATACACCGCTGAGAAGAACAACGGCGCTTTCACAGTGTGGCGTTTTAATCACCAATTATCGCTAAGACCCGTGGCACTCTTTACCCTTTTACTGGTGCACTTTGTCCTCGTTTTCTCCGTCAGGAATTTATAGACTGTCCTCTTGACTCATTACGCCGTGTCCAGTGCTTTGGTAAGTTCATCGGAACCTGTTCTCATGAAAAATTATGACATTCTGTCAATTCCCATGTACGATCACCAGATCGAACAGCATAAATATTCTCTACAACAGACCAATATGTTATAAGGTTTTTCAAAATTAAATTTACACGTGCATGTTTTAAGATTAAGTAATTGACATATTGAAACGATAAGATAATTCGAACATGTGCATATTCTTTCTTTACCTGTTCTCTCTTAACCTTAGAATATTCTTCATATTGTTATACTTTTTACTATTGAATTTACACTGACATGTAAATGTAAAAACGCATGCAATTATAGTATACAGACATCTTTAACATACACTGATCAGCCATAACATTAACAGCACCCATGGAAAAGTTGCATGCATGGAATTGTTGTTGATTTGGCCTCCAGATTCTCCAGACCTCAATTCGATCACCTCCTCAAATAATGCGCCAGATAAACAAGTCTGATCCTTGGAGGCCCCACCTCACAACCCACAGCACCCAAAGCATCCATTGTCAACATCCTGATGCCAGACGCACATCACAGCACACTTGTCTCAGAGTGTCTCATGGTACATGTGGAGTCACAACGCCCTTTATCTCTCGCACCATCAAAAAAATGATCTCCGTGTTTCAGTAGTGCTTGAATACTGTACCATTAAGGTAGAAAGTTTTGTCAGTACGCCAGAGCAATGATCGGACTGCATGCTTCACGTCTGAAATCATGGCCTCCCAGGAACTCCTTTAACACCTCCTTGGAGGGAGGTGAGGACTGTACGGGGGATGTAGCAGTAGCGTCCCAGGCAAGTTCCTACTGTATAATGTGCAAGTGGTGCTCTTGAATGATTCTTTATAAAGTTCTCACAGACAGATGCGTCTTTTTTTTTTTTTTTGCAAGTTGGCGACAAGTTATATACTGTAGGGTGTAGTCGATTTTCAGTGTTCGAGTTCCACTCGCTGAATGGTTACAGAGTCGGCTCAGAGCCATCTCAGCTGGGATCACCATTCACAGACGTACTGCCTTCTTTAAAACGTTCGCCTAAGAGTCTCATGCTTTAAGTCTTTAAGACCGTGCTTTAAGTTTTCTGTAAATGTCAGTCGTTTAATGCCTTCATTCAACAAAAAAGTCCTGGTTTGACTTGAACGCCCCTCATATGTTTAATAATGAAAGTAAGAGCGTTTCTACACAAAATGTCATGAGAGCTGTGCAGCCATAAGAAACACAGCTTTCAATGAGACTATTAAAAAAATAAAAATAAATAAAAAGGCTACAGTTTGCTAGGGAGCATCCTGTAAATATTGGGCTTTGCAGCAATGGAAAAAGTGATGAGTCCAGATTGACGCTATTCCAGAGTAATCGATTCCAGCAAACATTGGTCTGACGGCGACGTCGTGTCCCCCAGCCATTGGTTGGCATAAAATGAAGATTTTACCAATTAAGGCATTAATTGGTAGAAATTTGAGACAGGACATTTCCTACAAATGCATTCAGAGACGTTTGTACACGTCCACAGTTGGCTGGGGTTGCGTGTACAACCTGTTCCTTTTTTTTTTTTAGCTAAGTGTTGTTCAATATATTCCTTCAAAGCCAACATTTGGACAAATGACCGTTTTACGACAGCTGCTGTGAATCAGATAAAGTCAAACACGTCCGTTGACGGGACGTGTCGGAGGGACGTCATTTCAACGGTCATTAGACGTCCAAATGTTTGCTGGGATGTGTCAGGGTAAGAAGGGTAGCGCATGAAGCGATGCACCCACCATGCATAGTGTCCACCGTACAAGCCTCTGTCGAAGACAGTGTTATGATCTGGTGTTGCTTCAGTCGCTCAGGTCTAGACTCAGCAACGTTATGTGGCAATAAAATGAAGTCAGCTGACGACCCGAATGACCAGCGTATCACGTCCCTGTAGTTTTTCCTTTCCTTTTGAAACGGGCATATTACAGAAATCGAACTGTTAAAGAGTGATTCTGGAAGCACGAGGAATCATTTTCACACATGAACTGGTCACCAAACCGTGCGCCGTAATAAAAGGTAAAGGCGGTTGAATAAACGAAATATTAGCGTGCGCACCCAATCTTTCACGTTTTTTTGCCCAATCAGTGTGCATTGTTTAAATAATTGCTACATTAATGACTGCCGTATCTCGGTGCGCTACCTGTTCTGGTTGCCATGGCAACAAGCACCCATGTTTGCTTGTTTGTGTAGAGCTTTTTTTTTTTTTTTTCCCTCTCTTTCTTACTTTCCTTCTCTCATGCCCTGGTCTGTTATTGGTTTGTTATCTGAGTGTTATTCTTGATTACTTGCCTATATACACTCTGTTGTGTCGGAGTTACTTTGTGAAAGGGCTTAATGGCGTGCATTTGTATATTTTTGCACAATACTGCTGTCTACTGTTTATTTTCCATTTTGTCTTTTAGATTACTTTAGTTTATTGCAGCTTTTTTTCTGGGTATTGAGCCGCGCTATGGACTAGACTTTGGATTTCTCTTCGATTCACCCTAATTATGTTTTTCGTCATAACTAACCTAACGTCTCCTTACATAACATCTACATCTGGTTTTGTTTTTTCTTTCTTTCTTTCTTTCTTTCTTTCTTTCTTTCCCCCTTCCTTTTTAATAGTATGTGTTTCGGTCAATGTTGAGTTTGTTCATGATGATTGATTCCTGGTTGCCAGATTGGAGTCTTATAACACAGAGTTCATCAAGTTGGGAGGTAGAAATTAATCATTTTTTAAATGTCTAAACATCAATATACACAAAAGGGAGATTAAACTATCCCCGAATGATGATGTTTTTTATACTTTAAAAAAAAAAATCATAATATTTCTAATACTAAGAGCGTAAATTTTATAATATTCAGAGCAATATGACATTTCCTTTTTAAAACGTCTTTAATATGGACGTGTTTACCGGACAGATCCAATTAGACCAGGATAAACCTAAACTTAGACCAATGACAGTGTCTTATTATGTGTCTAATTAATTCTTAATTGGCTTACAATGGAGTAGACTCTCATTAAGGCCTAATTGGCAGTATGACCCAGTAATGAATGCCATGTCTATGTCTCTAGCCTGTCAGCCCTCACAGGGTTAATTACGTCACTCATGTGATGTCATACCTGACAGATTATTGTTGAATCGCAGAATAAGAACTCCCAGACATTGTCAGTAACGTGTGGATGTCCACTTTATTAGGAATACACGTACATCTGTTTATTCGTGATCATGTAGAAGCCGTGCAATGAATAAAATATTTTTTTTTTTAATCCCAATGATTTTAGGCTGCTGCTTTCAGCCAGGTGTTATTGAATATTTCAGGAACTGCTGATCAAAAACCGAGCTGCCGAAGCCTGGAAAATGTGACCATAATGACAATTTCATCAGTGTAGCTATCCGGACAGTTATGTAACCGGACATAGTCAAATTTCAGTCGAATCCCCCTGACGTGATAGAACGGAAGGTAGCAGCCGGAGAAGGATCGTGAGCATCAACTACCCGAGCCTACATCTCATTACAGAAACTCTCCATCTCCCTTAAGCGAGAAGCGACCTTGTCCTCGCTCCTGTCCCAATGCAGCTGCTATAAAATAGAGCAGCTAGCTCGGTACTCTAGTCGAACTCACTTTCCACGTCGATAACTCCTCTCAGGGGTGGATGGCTTGGAGGGACGAGAGGAGAGAGATACAAATAGAAAGATGAGGTGGGTCGGAATGAGAGAGTGCAGCAGTCCTGCCAGGCACCGCACTTCTTTCGTAAGGAATGTGAAGGTACTTTTTCGACTGTTAGTCTGCAACAATAAGACTAGACAAAAATGAAATTTTATTTCTGCAAGCAACAAAAAACATTTTAAATAAAAAAACTAACAACAAAAAAAAAAAACACACGATTGAAGGTTACTTTCAAGTAAAATACTCAATGTCTATTCGAGTCCTCCTCGTATTTATGAAATAATAAACTCAAACTTAAATTATAGACCTGCAGCAAATCAAAAATGCCGTCTGCTTCTGTGTGCCGTCATCCTGAATAAAACCGGAGCTCGAAAAGTAAATAAATTGTACATCGGCGGTTGTGACGCATATTTTGAGCGGCAGAAAATTAAACACGTTTAATTTTAATGTTACAAGATGATCATAATCTTCAAATTTAGAATTACATAAAAAAAAAAATGTACATTTATTTTCCAAAGCCGCAGTAGACGGATGAAAAAGTCACATGCAGCTCCGGGGAGACGCGAGATTCCTGATATAGTGAACACCAGCGATGTTCTGGTATCTGATCTAGAGTGTACTGGGTGTACTCCGGCATTCCACGTCCAGTTGGTTCCTTAAAAAAGTGGGCTGTTTACGACATCAGACATGGTGTTTTGGCAGCCGCTCGAACCTGTTCCCGGCTAAAGCAACCGTGCTTGATATCCAGTCGCCTGGCGTGGCCTGACTTTAATTTCCTATTGTCCCTGACGGGGGAACGGCGAGGCGTGTTGGCAGGCCCGGGCCTGCGTGCTACGACGGACTCGGCAGGGCTTCTGCATCAGAGGGGGCCATATGGTTAGGGAGGTGAGAAGGTCCTTGAACGCTCGTAAAGTCCGTGTGTGGAAGTGAAGTGCTTCTCAGGCATCACCAGCACTCCCTGTTGCTCCCTTCAGGGCATATTACGGCTCCACAACATCTGCTGCCGCACACACACACTTACCTCCGACTATCTAAAGCTGCACTAAACACTCAAACAGCAGATCGCCGAACCGAAGATGAGAGGGAAAAAATAAGAGGGGGGATAAGGACCAAATGGACGAGAGACAGAAAAGAAACATCAGGCGTGTGACTGCATTTATTCAACAAGTTCTGCTGACTCTGTTGTTAAACAGTAAAATGTAAATACAGATAATTTAACAAACTTCATGATGGGATTTCATTTAAAATACGATGGCGAGTGTCTCTCAGAGTCGACCTCGAGGGACACGGCTGTAATGTATTCACGCTCGCACTCTTTAACTCGCAATGAAAATGAAATTATGCGTTGATGCTACTCTTTTATTCCCTCCTACGTGCTGCTATTATGTGAATGGATTAGTATATGGCTCGCAATTAACGATCATTTCCCTTTTGTAGCCGAGGACATTTGGCCGATGCTTCAGAGAGGTGTGTGTGTGTGAGACTGAGGATGCAGATGAATATGAACGAGGCCGAGCGGTGAGGAAGACGAGGTGATGCTCTGACCGTAGCGTGAGCCGAGAGAGCTGTGTGTTTGTGCGGAGGTGGAGCAGCTCGGGTCTGTGTGGCGTTTCTGTTCACGTACAACTTAACCTTGACTCGTGGAGTGAGGCTTTGATTACACCCAGTGGTGTACTGTGTGCGCTCTGTGCAAGGGCTTATGGGTAATTTAATAAATGGCAGCACTTTCTCTTCTCTTCTCCTTCTGTTTCTACTCCTCCTCTCTTTAATCTCTTCTCTTTCTGTTTTATTCTCTTCCCTTCTATTGCATTCTACTCTTTTCTCCTTTCTTTTTTCTTCTCTTCTTTTCTCTCCTTTTCCTTTGCATTCTTTTCTTCTCTTCTTGGTCTTCTTTCTGCCTCTCGTCTCTTCTTTTTCGTCTCTTCTTTTCTCTTCTCTTCCCTTCTTTTGCATTCTTCTCTTTTCTTTATTCTTTTCTTCTCTTCTTTTCTCTCCTTTTCCTTTGCATTTCTTCTCTTCTTGCTCTTCTTTCTTTCTTCCTCTCGTCTCTTCTTTTTCTTCTCTTATTTTCTCTTCTCTTCCCTTCTTTTGCAATCTTCTCTTTTCTTTTTTCTTTTTTTTTCTTTTCTCTTCTTTTCCTTTGCAATTCTTTTCTTCTCTTCTTGGTCTTCTTCCTTTCTTCCTCTCTTCTCTTCTTTTTCATCTCCTCTTTCCTCTTCTCATCTCTTCGTTTGCATTCCCTCCTATTGTTTTTTTCTCCTCCATTGTATTCTCTTCTCTTCTTTGTTTAATCTCTTCCTTTCTGTTTTCTTCTGTTCTTCTTCTTTTTTTTATTTTGTTCTGTTCCCTTCTCTTTCTTTCTAGAATGTTCATATTTCTTCTCTTCTCTCTTCCTTTCATATTGTTTTCTCATTTGTTCAGTTTTTTGTTCTTTTTTTGTTGTACTACATTCTCTCTTCTTCTTTTTAATTCCAAGAATTCTCTTCTCTTCTCTTCTAGTCTTTTGTGTTCTTTTTCTTTTTTTTTGGTTCTGTTCTTTTTTTGTTCTGTTTTTTCCCCTCTTCTTCTCTCCATTTCTCTTCTCTTCATTCTCTCCTCTTCTCTGCAGGAGGCTTTAAAATTTTTAAATATGTCATTATTTAAACTGCCATTGAACATTCAAGGTTTTTATTTATTTATTTTTTAAATACAGTAAATCTAATGTATTCTCACTCGTCTGTGTTTTTAATATTAAAATTAATTCTCATTTAAAGAGACTGGATGCTTTGTGGTCTCAGTGGCAAAGAGATTCATGAAAACCGAAAAAGCCTGGGTTATAAAAATAAAAAATATCGCGTTTTGGAATCGGGTTATTTTGGTCTTTCTGCAGTATGTGTTAGCAACACGATCATTTTCTGAGTGTCTAAATATAATTAAAGAGATAAGGTAGAGTAAATGAATGGCACACATGCTAATTTTCATTACCAGGAATTGTTATGACTTGTTATTTATTCTCTGAAGCAATTAATTGTCCTCCCTGTGGGCACGAGGAAGAATACTGTCAGCGTGTTTTTTGGGGTCTAGCCGAGTACGCACATGAAAACGTCTTACACATGTGTTGTTAAAAGATAAATCAACATATTTTTTTTTTGTCACAATAGTAACACAGAATATCGCCTGGAATTCCAGCTCAGAATTTCTCTCCGTTTCAGCTCTCGGCAGAATAAAGTCGTTCAGGCCTTGATTACCTGGCCAGGTGCACTGAGAGCGGGAATAAAAATGGAGATTAAAATGGAGATTGGCTGGAGATCCCTGAGGACTGGGTCCAAACACTAGCGATATAGTCCTGGTATAGTGTATGTAAATAAGGGTTTTGTGCTGGATAAAGCGTTATATCGCCTCAGCGGCGCGCAGAATCCATTACATCTTTCGTATTTCATCAGCTCTTCCAGCTGAGACACAGATTCTGAAGAGCAGATGTGAATTCCTCTTCTGGGACCAAGAGTTCAAGCGCCGTTTGTACCGTATACCAGGGCAGGCTCGAACGATCCAACATGCCTTACTGTCACTGGCTACTTTCTTCTGCAAGCAAGGGCAGAACTTTGGGTTAACATTAAAGGAGATTAGATCTACACCTATTTAGGGCGTGTCTGTGACACCAGCCAATTAGATCTTATTCCCCCCCTCCAAAAACAAAACAAACAAACAAACAAAAAAAAAAACAGAACAAAAACATCCCAATAAAATCATTCTTCTCTTTTCTTTTTTCTTTTCTTGTCTTCTTTTCCTTTTCATTCTTTTCTTCTCTTTTTGATTGTCTTTCTTTCTTCCTCTCTTCTCTTCTTTTTCTTCTCTTATTCCTCTTCTCTTGTCTTGCATTTTTTTCTCTTTACTTTTTTCTTCTTTTCTCTTCTTTTACTTCTCTCTTTTTTTCTTTTCTCTTATTTTCCTTTGCATTCTTTTCTTCTCTTCTTGGTCTTCTTTCTTCTTTCCTCTCTCCTCTTCTTTGTCTTCTCTTCTTTCCTCTTTTTGCATTCTTTTCTTCTCTTCCTTTGCACTTCGCTTTTCTTTTCTTCTTTTCTCTTCTTTTCCGTTGCATTCCTTTCTCTTTTGTTTTCTTCTCCTTTTTTCTCCTCTGTTCTTTTCCTTTGCATTCTTCTCTTCTCTTCT
>JAOTQY010000018.1:8722187-8739776 GCA_026413445.1 Dolichallabes microphthalmus | reverse complement strand
TGCACATTATTTTTAATTATTACCTCAATTTTTTTAATGAAAATTACAAGCCTCGTGATTCATTTTTTACAGTGCAAATGATGTCTCTGCGCCTTTAAATGTTTGTTGTTTTAGAGCGAGTTTCCCCATAAGAAATAATGGAAACTCCAATGATTTGTACACAACCCAAAAATATTAATATAAATGATTAATAGAAAACATAAAATTAAAATAAAACTAATAAACCTGCATTTTAACTTTAAAAAGAACCACCCCCCTCCCTCCAGACAGGAGAGGAGGAGGGGGGTTTATTGCGTAGGATGACTTTCACATACACACACACACACACACACACAAATATAAATTTTTTGTATATAATTGTAAATATTGGTATCTGGTGCACTGCAGTGTCTATTTTTGGTACAATATACATGAGCTACTTCGGCGATTTGTTCACAACTACAAATGTTTATAGAACCACGGTCCGTTCATATCTGCAGAAATTCGTAACTCGAATGTTTGTAAGTTGAGGACTATCTGTTCTCTGAATCATTTCTGCAAGTTAATACTTGAATTAACACGTCACTGCTCACGTTATAGCAGCTATAAACACACCTTCACCTTCCTCTCTTTATTCTCTCTCTGAAAGTGCAGGAATTAGGAACCACCAAAAATCTTTTGTCCTGAAGACGTTACCACACTCACAGTTCCAGCTCTGACTGTTACAGAGCGCTGACACTGGCGACGCCTTACTCTGAGGTTCAATTCAATCTGCTTACTTAAAGAAAACTTCATTACATCAGGACGCATTACCTGTTCATTAATTCTTGAGTGTTCGCAGTCCACGTCCTGTACCTGTGAAGAAGCTGTTACTACAGAAACAATACCATATCAGAGGCATCAAACCTACTGGCTACAGTCAGAGCGGCAGTTAGAGAGAACTAAACAGGACTTAACCGTGCTATAATGTGTTACAACTTGTTTTGTAAACAAAACTGTCAAGGCTTGAAATGTTGGACGCGTTGATGTTTGACAAATGAACAAACGGTTAGAGAAAGACTGAGAAATATCTAAATATCAGGACGAGAACGCAAACGCAAACATCTCAACCACATCAAGAAAGAAAGAATTGAAGGAAGAAAGGAAGGAAGAAGAAAGAAAAAAGAGAAGAGGAAGAAAGAGAGGAAGATAGAAAGATAGATAAAAGGAAATGAACAAATAAATACAGAAAAAAAGGAAGAAAGAAGGAACTAAAGAAGAATAGAATGAAAGAGAGGAAGATATAAAGATAAAAAGAAATGAACAAATAAATACAAAAAGAAAGAAAGAAAGAAAGAACTGAAGAAGAATAGAAAGAAAGAGAGGAAGATAGAAATGAACAGATGAAGGCAGAAAGAAAGAAAGAAAAAAGAAAGAAAGAGATAAATACAAAAAGAATGAAAGAACAAAAAAGAAAAATACCACTTAAGAAAAACAAAGAATACAAAGTAACAGAACAACTGAAAGAAAGAAAGAATAAATGAAAACAAACAAACAAATTAATTAATTAATAATCAGCAATAAGTTGATTGACAGTTATTGACATAAAGGCAGAAATGTAAATGTATCAGAGTGACTCTAGGGTTATTCGCGTCCTGTCCACGCCCACTCGGCCCCGCCCACCCCTGAACGTGACATGCACGTGCGGGCGTGGTCGGGGCTCATCTATCGGCCAATCCCGTGCAGTGGGCGGGGCTGTCACTGCTCGCGAGCTCCTGTTCATGTGTCACTTGTGAAACAAAAGCAGTGCGCGCGGCACTTTATTATTTTTTTTTCTGTCCCCGTGAGCAGGGCTCGCGCGCAGGAGCAGGACAGATCGCGAGTGAGTGAGAGAGAGAGAGAGAGAGAGAGCGCGCGAGCGGCGCTTCAGCTAAGAGACTTTACCGCGGACACACCGACACCGCCGGATTATACACTCCTACATCTCCTCCTCCTGGCTTTTAAACTTGTTTCTTGTTTCTCTCCGGGTTTGGAGCAGGAGTGGCCTGCGACTCTCTCTCTCTCTCTCACACACACACTCTTACACACACACACCGAGCGGATCTCGTTTCATTTTTCTCTGAGGAGAAAATCCCGAACCGAACTGTCCGCGCGCGCACCGCTTTTCCCGCCTCTTCCACTGTTTCTGGTATTTTCTATTTCTTCTGTGAGAGGGAGAGACAGAGGGATTTCTGAGGTGAGGAAGAAATCAAATAAAAGTGTGTGTGAGAGAGGAGACAGACACTCACACTCACACGGGGGAGAGAGAGGATGGAGGAGCAGCCGCGCTTGATGCACCCCCACACCGGGGTGGGTTTGGCCGCTCACCCGGGCCTGACGCACCGAGCTCCGGACATCACCACGGGGAGCGACGGCGACTCCAGGAAGCAGGACATCGGGGACATCCTCCAGCAGATCATGACCATAACGGACCAGAGTCTGGACGAAGCGCAGGCCAGGTGACAACAGCAACTCTGTATCTTACTCACTGGTGCTGTCATAAACACATCATTTATTTCTTCATTAAAATATGAAACCATTAACTGTTTCTGTAGGCAGTGAAAAACTTCACTCGGGTCGCTTCCCAATCCGAGCTGTTCTCCCTCAAAAACCAACTCAGCCTCTGTCTGTCTGTCACACTGTATAGTGCACTTCACATGCAGCATCACTGCGTTTGAGACACAGCCTCAATGTACACAAATCAGTGTTTTATTCAGGAGCAGAGAAACTACTCCAACCACCTCTCTCTCTCTCACACACACACACACACACACACACTTGGTTGCTAAACAGTCATTCAGTTTATTTAATTTTACTGACAGTCAAAAGTATAATCTCATATGTATTTTTAAATGTTTGAAAACTGTATTCATATATTTTAGTTAGTAAACATCACTTGCTTGCCTCTATTTATCTATAAATAAATTGAAATAAATCAATATTTTGATTAATTCAAAAGTATAAATTTACTACGTACAGTTTAACTGATATTATAGTCATGACAAAAATATATTTATAATTCGAAAGATAAATAATTACTAATGAACATTTCTCTAGTATATACACTCTGTATATTAGTATATACATTATTTACATTTAAATACGTAAAATGTGCTGGATTAAAGTTTATGAATGTTTTCTTTTTCTTGCTTTTAAAAACCTATAAATAAATTTTTATTTCATTACTTTTCAAAGCTTCGTAAACCGGACAGTCAAGATAAATGAAAGAATTAATGGCATCTTTCACGATCTCCTTTAAACCCTGGCAGATCATCGTCTCCATCATGTGATATTTGAAAGTAAAAGGAAACGTGGATAAACATTTGAGCAGATCGTCTGAATTGGAAATTGTCCGTTTGTTAATCAGAGACTCTTTCTTTGCTCTCATTTGGATCGGATCCGCACTTTGTTATTGTGCTGCCGTCTCGTTTCCCTGTCTGTCTCTGAAAGGATGCCATCCTCCTTCTCTTAGCTCCATGTCCTCTCTTTTACTTCCCACCAGACAATCGATAGGCCACCTCTCTTATTAGAGTGGGGTTTTTGTTTTCAGAGACGGCGTGTCCTCCTTCTCGTGGCCTTTCATCGCCGATGACTCGGTCCGTTGTCTGAAAACTTACATCCAGAATGACTCTCTGTGCTTTTTTTTAAAACCGTATCTTATAACTTAACTGTTACGCCATAAATGGCAAACATCCAAAACGTGCTTGTGTACTTCACTCGTCTTGTCATCTCTTCTCTCGATCTATTTTCTCTCTGTCTCTCCATGCTGGGTGAAGGGAGGAGACGTATCAGGGCAGGAGCGTGAAGTGACAGAAGGCGATTTCGGCACATCGTCGTTGTTTATCGTGGTGAAATGCCGCTTCACACCCAGGCAGCCTCGCTCTCGTTCCCGTCTCAGGCTTTCACATGTGACAACCTTTTCCTTTTATTTACCAGCAGGAGATTTCTCATATTGTCTTGATGAAGAAAAGAGGCTGATTGGATTTTACTTGTCAGGCTTCATTAGGCACTTAACCATCTTCACGCCAGAGATTATTGGCACATTTTTCAACTATTTTACGCTCAATGAAAGACAAAGCCTTCTATTAATACAAGAGAATACATGGATTATAGTGACAAGCAGATACGGTTTACACATTATTGATAAATGATTGATAATGACCATATATTACAAATCATTTAATTAGCCAGCGCAATACGTGAACATCGTTTAGATACAGATCAAGAGCTTTGGAAAATGTCGAGATTGACCATCAGCGTGAGAGGGAGAACTGATCGACTTGACTTGATCCATGTGGTTCCAAGCTGACATAAAGCTCTGCTCATCAAAGAATATCTGGCACTTCTGGTTAACTAGAATGCTAACTATACTGTATATCGTTGCCTTGCACCTTACATACAGTTGAATCTAATCTAATGCAATTATCATGTTCAATATCAATTAACTACATCATGTGAAATATTATTTAGCAGTAGCATGTGAAATATCTTTTAACAATAGTATATGAAATACCATTTAACAATATCATGTAATATAATTCTATATAATTATATATAAGTAATCTTACACAGTAAAACTTTCTCCTCTCTTATTTGAGTTTCACACATAACACACACACACACACACACATTAACGTAAAGACTGTTTTATCTGAAAAATTTGCAAGGAACACCGCTAATGACACTCGCGTCAGCGCACGCTAACGGAATCACTGCTGTAAAGTAAAACAAACAAATGAACCTGCACTTTACCTTTGAATAGGATCGCAACAGACCAGTGTTTCTGTGTAGAGCAGAGCGAGAGAGAGTGTGTGTGTGTGTGTGTGTGTGTGTGTGTGTGTGTGCGTGCGTGTGTGTGTGTGTGAAGCCGAAAGGGGGGTGGGTTGTAAAGGTGAGAGTGCGTGTGTGAAGGGGCACAGAGACAAATTACACCGCGTACAGACATAACGACAGGCTGAAACAGAGAGGGAAAAAATGGTTCTTTAACCTCTCTAATGAGACTTTCTTTTGCTTTACATGCGCACACACGTGTGTTCTAATAAACAGTACACACGCGCTGTACACACACTCATACAAACACAAAATAAAATATGTTTTACACACACACACACACACACACACACACAGTCACAGTGTTATAGTAAACAGTACAGGCGTCCACGGATGTTGATTATACCAGTAAGAGATGAGCACTAAGACCCAGCAGGAGAGACGATTACCCACAATTTCGCAGCGCAAGAGAGAGAGGAAAAACATTGGCTCAGTTGTGATCACAAAGCAAGAAGCGCATGCGGGATACATAATACTCAGTACTTGTAAACCAAAACTTGTTTGTTTTCCAAGTCAAAATGTATTAAAAATCTTTGCTCGTCTTGCGGAACATTCGCAAACCGCGTTACTCGTAATCCAAGGTTCAACTGTACATATTTTTTACTGGAACGGTCTCTGCCGCAGGAATTTCCTCCAGAATGAATAACGTTTTATCTTATCTTACTTTATCTCATCGTAAACTTGAAATAATCAAATAAATGATGTGCTTTTCAATATACTTCATATGTTCTTTGATATAAAAAGCAATAATACTGTAAATACCTTAAGAAATAATTACAATATGAAAACACATTTTCATCAACAGTGAATAATGTATCATATATTAAAATATGAATTTATTATTATATACAAATACAATACTGTATGTAGATTATATACTGATACAGTATACATATATTATAATACGGTTTAGAACATTATAATATACGGTGTAGTATTAATATAATTGTTGTGCACTACGATTGACGCCATGTCTAGGAGGGGCAAAAGGGCGCATCAGGACGTCACTAATGACTTTTGTGTTAGTGTCTGGAGTGGTTTAACCATCTGCCCCCCTCCCTCTTCTGTCTCAGTCCAAGGGGTGGCATCTGAGGCACGGCTCGTTACCCGCTAACAAGCCCCATCACAGCCTCTCATTAACGCTCCATCGTCAAGAGCCAGATACAAAAGCTGTAAATCACTGGCCTCAGCATGCTGTAGTTAGCCGTTTTCATGAACACCACAACACACACACACACACACACACACACACACACCACAGCCCCACACCCCAGTCTGACCTACTGTAGCAATACACGATTTGTTATTAGTTCAAGCGCCATTATTCTTGTCTTCTCATTAACTGTTTGTTTTAGATAGATCTCCGAGTTTCCTCATCGCACCTCATTGTTGTTCGCTTTCTCGTCTCTCTCTCTCTCTCTCTCTTTCTCTCTCTCTTGCTCTCTGACACTCCCTCTGTGGCGAGACTCCAGGTTTTAATTAAACTTCCACAACTGGCAAAGACATATCACATCCTGTTTCATCAGCCCTGCCATCCGACCCCCCTCCTTTCTCATTTAGCCCCAGAGGCATGGTTTGAACCAGACCTGGCTCTCCGTTCGGGCTCCCCGCACTCTTGTACATTAGAGATGCCCACAGCTCCTCCATTATACTCTCATTCTTGCTCTCCGTCCAGTCACAATCCATCAGGCCTCTCCGAGCAAAGCTCAAACACTAATCAGAGGCATCTATTGCTCTCCCTGGATATTACCCTAAACATATGATGGATGGCGTTTGCCAAAAAGAGATGGGCCTCTCATGTCTCTGAAGGTTTGCCTTAATTGCAGTGGAGAGAGGACACGCTGCAGTAATGGGATAATGGTGGAGATGGACCGGACTTTGGAGCAAGAGTAATCAGATTCTCTACACTGTGCCTCTCTTCACTCTCCTGATCACCCCCAAGAACAGAGTGAGTGTGAGTGTGTGTGCGTGTGTGCACTTTGCTTCCGAGGGTGTGAAAATGTAAAATGTAAAAATGTGCCATTAACTCCAATGTAACCCAGATTTCCCTGCTGCGAGTGGTCTTTTGTATCTGCATATTTTTGCATAACATGGCGTATTTTCATAGACTGCTCCAGTAGATGCGTCGCTGAGATTACAGAGCGTGGCCAGCGTGCACTTCTTCCTCTCACATGACTGACACGCTAGCCCGTTTTAGAAGTACTGACCATAACCTGCTCTCATGATATCACGTTAAGTAGTTCCTGTGCATGTTGAAAATGCGAAAAAGACAGAAAAAAAAAAAAACTCTCGACTCTTGACGTGTTCATTTGAATACGATGCAAATTACAGAGATCGTCAGAACCTAGCGACGCTGCATTTTTCATGGCGTAGCCACAGCATTTAAGAGCGTTCCTCCTCCCGGTGTCTGCCAGGAAATGGACAGTTTTGGCTTCGATAGCTTTTTAATGTCTCTTCAAACATTTTTTCGCCATCCATTAAAACCAAGCATTAAACCTGTAATGATGCTGCATGTAGTAGAATCATCTAACACTTTTGCTCAACCTTTAGCCAAGCTTGGCATGCTGTAGATCTTAAGGATTTGCTTGTGTTTTTTTTTTTTTTTTCCCGCACCTTGGTTGTCACAGTAATTAATTACGGTAAACTCAAAGGAACCCTCTCAGCACTTTCCTCTTTAGACGTGGAAAGGTGAGGTGACTCACTCACCAATTAATGCTCTAAGTGAGAGCTGAGGCTCGATGGAAGGCATTAGATTACCCTGGCCTAATGACTCGCAGCATTTCGCTGTCAGCCGGGAGCAAGAGGAGGGGAAAAAAAGAAAGAAAGGAGGAAAGAAAGAAACAGCATCTCTCTCTTCTCTGCCCCTGCTGCGATAAAATGATATAGAACAACGCTTCTAAAAGAGACCGGCTTGTAAATCGGTGTTGCTTTGCTCTAGGGATAAAAACACCTTTCTCAACTTCAGACTAGATACACAGCTTCGTTTTATTCTCGTTTTTTTTTTTTTTTTTAAATCCCGTTGCCAGTGGCCAGCCCTCTGGATGCACCAGTTACCAATGTGGAAGTAGGTATAGTTTAACTTACAAGTCTCTCAGGTGTCTAGCGTGGAACTTTAACCCCGTGTCCACCGGGAGCTTCGGCAATCCTCCTTCGCAAGCTACACTCTCACGCGCACTCGCACACACAAAACACATTTGCCCTCTCCTTCCCTCTGTCGTCCCCAAGGCTCACTCTCAGCCAGTTCTATCCATCCACCCTGCTTACACACACAATTTCTCTGTCTATCTGTCTATCTACCTCCTTATTTCTTTCCCCCCTAATAAGATAGGGGACCAAGGTGCTCAGGCTGTCTATCAGAGACATTTTGCTTTGCAGCTTTCTCTTTCCTTCCCCAGCTCCCTCTCTCCGCACCTGCCCCGAGTCCGTGCCTGTCCTCCCCGACGTGAAATCGAATGAGCCGGGACGTCTGCTTCACCGCGACAGCTCCAGACTGGGAGCCCTGGAGATTTGAAACAAGGGATGACAGCAGAAATTGTCCCTTCAGCTCAGCGTTCAGCTTGGGGACAACCGGAGGAAGAAACAAGCTCTAAAATTGAATATCATCACACCAGTCCTTATGAAATATAGTCATTTTTGGGGGGGTGGGGGGTTTCAATGGGATTGAATTTGTGTCAAACCAGTTGTTGTAGTTTTTTTTTTGGGATTGTTGTTCAATCTAATGCCCTAGTGATGTATTCACTACTGTTTCCCTTTTCCCTTATCACATGACATCTGCCAAACTGGGAGGGTAAAGGCTCGTATGTGCTTCCTCTGAGACATACCCGTCTTTTCCTCTATTGTTCATATCTTCCATATCCTAATCCCCCATAACATAATGCCTGATAAGGTGTGTCGTCTGGGAAGCTCTGGCCTCTCAAAGAGTGGCTTTTCAGAGCATCTAGACCTCTGTGATGTCTGGCACCAGGACGTTGGCAGTGGATCCTTTGGGTGTTGTGGGTTGAGGGGTAGGGCATCCATGGAATGGAATTTTTAGGCCGATTTGTGCTACACTGGCTTTTATGTGGGATCGAACCAGGCAGACTGGTTCCTTTTGTCCACCAAAGGCAAAAATGAGCCTTGGGTGCCCATGATCCTGTCACCTGTTTATGGGTAAATGAATTATACGGTGATAAAGTTAATGTGCTAATGTTACAGTATGTAGTGTTAATGTCAGGACAGACAGCTGAGATTGTTGAACAACGTCCCAGAAAACAAAGTCCTTATTAGTTATTCTGTCTCTGAGTCCCAGCCACAACTGAATTTAAACGTTTGATGATATTAGAACCTTTCTTCATTGGTTGGTGTTTGATCCTGAGGATGGGTTTCCTTAGGGTCCTTCCATTTTCCATAACATCTACCGATTCCTTTGAGGGTGTTAGGAAGTGTATAATTCTCTGCAGCTGTCGAGAGTTAGCCCCCCAAAATAATGGCTTCTCAAGATCGATTACTGGATTTTCAGGATCCTTAGCCAATCTCTGAAGCAATATTCGCAAAGCAATCCCAAATGGGACGTAAAGAATGGGACAAGTGACACGCAGCAGGTTTGAGGTCCAAGACTGACTAGCAATTTTTAATTGTTCGCTACTATTGCGCTACGTTGCCCCGACTGGTGATGCAAATGCGCCAGTTACAAAAACAGCCTGTCTCCTCCTGAGGTTTGCACATTTTGATTTCTCTGGCATCATGGTTGGCATGGATCTGTTTAAAAAAAAAAAAAAAAAAAAACTTGCATAAAGCAGTTTTTTAACCGAGAATGAAACTATAAAAAAAAAAAATTACACCAACTGAAGCATTTTTATCAGCATGGGTGGCACGCGAATCTCCGCAAAGTCTTCAGCACCTGGCGGTTTTGCGAATTCAATGCAGCCACTTTTAAAATGGCCTGAATAATTGCTTCCCTCTCACTGTCATCACAAAAGAAGTGTTAAGTAGCAAACCCAGCTGCAGTGTATTAGAAACTGCAAGGCGTTGCTCAAAAATGCCTCCCGAAGAGCGCGCCGCGTGCTCGCAACAGTCGTTCCTTTCCGACTTGTTTATCATTTGCAGAGTCAGTAACCCCACTCAGGCCAAATGGCAAAATGTGTGTGTGTGTCAGAGAGAGAGAGAGAGAGAGAGAGAGAGAATGTGGATGGTACATGCTGTGCCTCCATTCCGCCCTGTCTGTACTTTTCTGAAGCATTACTGATAATTGCATTTTGACTTCATTATGGGATGAGCAGCAAGAGACAAAATTAGATCTGTTTATCAGCCGCCCAGCAGTGTGTAAAGATTCCATTTACCAAAAAAAAAAAAAAATGCTTTTGTAGTAGCGTTTTGATTGGGGGAACGGTTCTCAGCATGAAAGACCATAGCAGGGGAGGACAAAAAGGAGAAATTAGTTCGCCCAAACAGAAATAACGCAGTCCGACCTCAAAAAAATAAATAAATAGAATAAAAAAGGAAGTGGTGCAGAAGGACAAGGTAAACAACGAGAACTTGTGACACATTGTAGAGGAGGGAACCTACTAAAAACAAAACCGGTCACCGGTGTCACCTCTTCTTCACTCCCACCTTTTCTTTCCAATACTGGAAGGAATACGGGAAGCGGGGAAGTGGACGTGAACGTGTTTGAAAGTGTGGACAGTACGAAGTAGGAGACGACAGGCGCTTGTGACAAGAGAGGTGATTAGAAGGGACGCGCATGTTCCGAGTCGGGGGGAAAAAAGTGCAGGGAGGAAAAACGGAAGGAGAGCGTGCGCTACACGTGGAAGCAGAAAGATTGATGACCGCCAGCAAAAGGGAGGAACAGCATAACTCATCCTTCATCATTCTGAAGAGCTTTTCATTAAAGCCTATATGCCAGCATGCTGAATTTTAAATGATGAGGCATTCGTAATTACAGATTAACTGCGTATGTGCAGCTGTGAAGATACTGAGACTGAGTTAAAAATGTAACTGCAGGGTTATCTATCTTATAAATTTGAATTTTTTTATTTGATTTGATTTGATCTATCTATTAGAGATGAGCGGGAAAATCGATTTAGTTCTGTAGGGTGTGTGGCAATTCACGTATCTCTCTTACTCTAAAATAGTCCTTAGTGATGTTTATAAATACATTTTAATTCCTACGTTTGCATTTGAGGTGAGAAAATGTCGCCATTCCTCTACAGTCCTACAGATGGTGCACTCTAAACTATTCACATATTGGCAGACGGCACAGAATCCTGTGTGGTAGGAGCTAATTATTTACCAGGTTTGCTTAGAATATAAGTCAGTAAAAAAAATGTATCTGGATATTTATAAATAAGTAAATAAATGTTTTATAAAATCTCTGGTGATTCCCGTCCCTACTATCTGTATATTTTTATATAACCTTTGAATTCACCAACTGTTCACCAATCCCCATCGTATCCGTTGTGTCATTGGTGAAAAATCAAAAATCACAACAGAACGAACTATTTCCTGGTATTTATTTAGTCTGTTATTAGCTATTAATATTTAATTTGTAGCAATTGTGTACCTTATAAGGCCTGGTCTAATGTTATTGAAGCTGGTACAACTAACTGAACTGTATAAGGAATAGCAACCGCTTGTGTGGAGAGTTTAAATACATAGGAAAATTTTACGACCAATGTGTACCCATTTATAAAAGATTAAAATCATGTGTCAGTCAAATATCCTACAGCCATTGTACTGTACATAAAACAGCTTTAAATTCGACTGATAAAGCTCTCACACATGCTTCCTCGTAAGCTTATCAGCTGTAAATATTGCATGTATAATGTGTATATAGTGACTCATAATCATGCATTTTTATTAAGAAAAACACTAATATAAATACAATCCCACAGGATTGTCAGTTCATTTACTGCAGACATGTTTCACCAGATAGCGCTGTTTATTTAACCCTGCGTAGACGAGGATTTCAGGAGTACCGGATTAAAGTCTTTGCATCCCACCAGAAGTCTTTCTGCCCTATTCCTGGCCCACATGACCGGTTTCTATTCAACCCAGATGCCACAAAGAATGCTGGTCCAACAACGACCTATACCACTTTGCTACAACGCTAGTCACGATAGTGTCAAATTTCCACCACCACTCGTCCTTATTCCTGGCCTGTCAGTGGAGCAGAACCTTTTTCAACTTTAATACCGAGATCTCAGCCATCTCTCAGCACCTACAGTAGATACTACATAAAACGACAGCACAAGAATGGTCCAGAATGATTTGCCAGATTAGGGCTGCATAAAAGCCTTAATAATAAATTTCAGCTAGCAGTCGTGCTTTTTGTTGGACGGTCCATGGGCCAGGACTCATTTCAGCTCTGGTACAGAATCTCAGCCATCTCTCACAGTCCAGACATTGCAAAAAATGACAATCCAAGAATGTCTCAGACTGGCCAAAGTAAGCCAAAGCAGCATATATGCCAGGACTACTTGAATATATAGACATTTTGGACCGAATACCGTCACTCATCCACAGTCAACACATTTGCTGTTTGGCATAAAAGCTGTGGTGCCGTCTGACCAGCACTGCTGACTCAACACACTACGCCTCGGTCAGATATGTTTACCGAATTGAATTTTTACATGGCCTAGAAATTTGTGCAATGTCCCTGACTGTGTTATATCTAAATGCTAAAAAAAAAAAAGAAGAAGTTAATATGCTTGTAGGATTTATTCTCATGGATTATTCATCAGCATTGAATGATACTGTATGCAGTATAGAATATTGCAAAGACAAATTGACCTTTGACTTCTTTGTACGGAATGTCAGATCCCTGACTTTTTGGCAAACAAGAGGTTATAAGCTTGTAATTCTCCTTACAAGAGGCTGTAAGGAGAACGATGAATTAAAAACATAAGACAGCAAATTAAAAAAGTCACAATAGTAACAATAAAAGAACTGTAACACATTATGATTTTTTTTTTACAAAACAAGAAAGAAATTTCACAAATTAACAAAGCAAAAAAACTAAGAAAATGTAAAAAGTGAAAATAAAGCAAAGAAATGTAACAGTAAGAATCAAAGAAATTTACAAAGAAAAATATCAAAGTAATTTGACAAACAAAGAAAATAAACAAAGTAACAAAAAACAAAGAAAGAAAAATATCAAAGAACCCTAACAAATGATGAAAGAATTGTAACAAAACAATACAATACAATATACAAATTAACAAAACAAAAACCTAAGAAAATTTAAAATGTGAAAATAAAGCAAAGAAATGTAACACAATAAGAAACAAAGAAAATGAACGAAGAAATATAATAAAGTAACAAACAGACTATTTACAAAGCAACATAGCAAAGTAACAAGCAAAGAAAATAAAGTGACAAAGAATGCAAAGTATTAATTTTTTTTTAACAAACTAACAAAGAATTATATTGAACTAAGAAATAATTATTACAAAACAACAAGCAACATTTACAAATTAAAGCCAAGAAACAACTCAAAAAGTAAAAATAAAGCAAATTAAAATAGAAAAAAGCTAAATCAAAGAAACAAGTACATCAAAAAACATAAATAAAATAATAAAAGTACAATTAAAAACAACAATTTAAGTAACAGATCAAATTACAATGAGGTAAAAGACTAAATTAAATGATTTGTCATTACAGTACATTATTAGTCTAGATTTTCTGTACAATGGGAGTCAGGTGCAGTTTTACAGTACAGATGATTATAGACGGTGGGATGTTATGTAACCTGTAATTTTACTATTGCAAGAATCAAATTTGTAATATTCATCAGTGGCTCCCATACCTAGAGGATATTATACTTATGTGCCACTCTACTGTCCTCTACACTGGCCTGGACACGACACCAGACCTGTAAACCTCAACACTGTGGCTTCATTGCTTTTGCTTGCATTTGTAAGAAATGCATTTTTCATGACTGCACTAAAACACCAAGGACATGCTGTATACGTACATGCAGTTGGCTTTGGTTTTTCTTGTTTTTGTGAATTTTATCACAGGATAATTGGAAGCTCTTGGAACAGAATCCGAGAGCAATCCTCTGTCAGATGTTTCCACACTGGAAAAGTGATCGCTAACGTGTCAGCAGATGATTTGTCAGGCGTACAGTACCTGTAGCTTTCGCCGCTCACTCGCTTTCGCCACAGATACAATTCCTGTCCAGGTGTAAATATAGCACAGGGTCCTGTTAGCAGGGCAGCTGTGGAAGGAGAAAGCAAGGCAAGAATAGCTTTACGTACTGTAGGGATGGGTGATACAGTATGTCGGAACGGTATCATATGAGCGAATAACAAACGTCTGTTTCAATCTGTCAGCAACCCTCAAGATTTCCTTTATATTTGGTGGAAATACCTTTAAATGCACGTGAATCTGATTGGCGTAATAGTGCCTCAGGAAATTAAAATGAAAAAAAAAAAAAAAAAAAGCTGTTGATTAACACAAAAATGTTTATTTCTTCATCTACAATGCATGGAGAAGTTTTCATTAACAGGCGCAGATTAAGGTGACGCTCTCTGATATGTAAATTTAGCAAATAATTGTATAAACGTTTATTAATATGTATGAGAGTCTGTTAATGTGTGCTAATCAGTTCGCTTATTTTTCATATCAGTCAGTTAGTAATATGCAAAATAATAATAAGTAAAAAGCCTCAATTTTAAATGCTGGTAAGAGTCCAAAAATCCCTTCCACTTTACTTTGTGTGTGTGTGTGTGATTATGATTGTGCTTTGCTGAACATTATGTCTTATTGAAAAACCCAGAAATGTCAGATCTTCGAATCGGAACATGTGGATTGATTTTCTCTGACAGCATGACACTGACAGTACTTGCAGCTAAACTTCCATCATAAATCATACTGTAGGTTTCTGTAAATGAGCTTTTTCTAATATATTATCGTTGCCGTAGTAACAGCTTATTCACGGGGCAGATATTGCACATGATCTAAGACGAATAATATTCAAATGAAAGTAAATAAAGTTAGATTGTTGACGTGAACGTTTATGGAAGGACTCTCCAGTTTGAGAGCTTTTCAGCCCAGGGATGTCTTGCCACTTTATAGGTATTTAACATTAATTCCAATAGAGTCTCGTGGGTGAATGGGTGTTTTTATTGCTACTCCAATACAAGTGATCATAAGAACTGTAACTGAAATCTGCAGAAGCACTCTAACATTTGTTTTTACTTTTGTAATACGACACTGAATCTTTGAGTAGCAGCTGATACACATCGACAGTATGTTTTTTTGTTTTTTTTTTTCACTTGAAGTGCTTGACAGTTAAACTCTTACATTATAATTATAATGAAGTACGTTATAGATCATTATGTACATTATGATCACTGGTGACAAGGACACCGATCCGGCCTTCCAACTCCCTAGATCCCATTCCCATTACGCATCCATGGGATGCGCCAGACAAAAATGTCCAATCCACGGAGGGTCCACCCCTCCAACAAACAGGACCCCAAATTATTTGCACAACCCCAGAGGCCCTGCAAAGCCACGCCCACAAGGAGAACCCCAAAAAAGGTAGTTTTAAGTTTAATGTTGTTAATGTGATAGCCGATCAGTGCATAAATGTAGTTCAAATAATCTTAACAAATCATAAAAATAAACTTTTTCATTAATACTGAACGAGTTTCCAAATTCGATTCGCCGAATTGCGTCTGATAGTTTTTTCTCCAACAGAAAAAGTTCAAAAGCATGACATTTTGTTCATAAGTGAAGTATCTTAGCAAGTGAAGATATCTTTAATCAATATTAATCTACAATGTCTTGGATATACATAGGAATATAGAATTATTAAACGTATTAAACCTAATCATTATAATCTGCCAATAGAGAAAGAAAATGAATGCTGCTTAAAAACAGTATTATATGTTTTGAAATAGGTTTAACCATTTCATGTTTGGTTTAATCTTACATGAAAAAATTGTACATTAATCTTACTGTTCACTTTATAAGACGTTGTATATTTACCCTGTAAGTTTAATAAAGTCTGTGGTATAAGTGGAATAACTCACTGGGACCATAACATGCGGGGACAGTAAAGTAATCCACTCTGCTTTGTGTTGGATTATTCTGACCTGGATTATTTTCCTATAACAGCATGACTTGTGATGTGTTATTTCTTCCATATCGCCCAGTCTGTGCTTGATATGATAGCCACCTGCTGTAGCGTGTTCGTAGTTATTAGCATTCTAATGAAGGAATGCATTACAGATTTTGTCTTCGATTGTTTCAGACGTGCTCTCTTTCATCAGTTCGATGCACAAAGGTCAGATCCTTGCTTGATTGGCATTCACGGCGTGCCGAAAGCACGGCGCACGTTTTTTGTTCCTTTCATGAACGGATGCCTGTTAAGCGATTTAGGGTCCGGTCTGTTCGGGCGAGATACGAAGCCAAACAGGTGAACTACTTCATTATGGAGATATGCCGGTGTAGCACCTGAGGCCTTTGCTTGTCATTAGCAGGAAAGATAGAACACACGCGGGCGTAAAGAATGGATTAGCGTGATAGATAAGCTTGTCCAGGAACTCATCCATCCACAATAGATGATGCCATTTGAAACTTATATAGTGGCTATTTCTATGTGGTTAGTCAGGGTGTATGCGAGCGTGTGTGTGTGTGTGTGAGCGTGTGCGTTTAGCACATTTATCTTACTGTACCTGAGTGAAGGTCATGTGAGTTGGTGTGTATTATAGTGTGGAGGATTACACTGCAGCATATAAACTATTCAGCGAGGTCTTTCATCAGAGACCGTCCAAGGTGGCGTACAGTTTGTTTGCGTGTGTGTGTGTGTGTGTGTGCATGCATGTTTATAACTTGGTGCGAACAAAATGTTCCCACAAGGACAGGACTATCAGACAGTTTTGTCCTTGTGGGCGACTCAGGTGGTCCCTGTAATTTTTCCCTACTTTTTCCTTAAAAATTACATATTTTATTTAAAAGCTTGCACATGCATGTGTGTGTGTGTGAGAGAGAACTACAACACAAGGCTTGACATTAAGCTTTTTGAGCCAAGAAACTTACTTGGCCCAAAATGGAAAATATACAGTACGGTGCGAGAGTCTTGAGCCACCCTACATTTCTACATATTAAATTAAATGGCTCCGGCGTACTGAAAAGCTTTATAGCTAGATGGTATCCACGCACTAGTGAAACCGTGGGATAAGTGCATTAGTGTAGCAGGGGATTATATAGAGAAATAGAAACAGAGTTTTTACTTTGACATTTGTAACTGTTGTTCTGTACAATCGAAAGTCCTGCTTTGGCTTGAACACCCTGCAAATATATTCACGCACGTTCCTTGCCGCTTTATCCTGTATACAGGGTCCCACAAGGCTGGGTACACCCATGACAGGGTCCCAATCTATCACAGGACACACACACAATATGAGCAATTTGGGAATGAAGATTAACTTAATCTGCATGTCTTTGGACAGTGGGAGGAAACCCACCAAGCGCAGGAATACCCCTGGAGGTGCCAGGTCGCATTGCTCACCACTGCTCACCACTTCGCCACTCTGCTTCCATCGTACTGTATACAGTATATACACAGAAGATTGCATGGCACCATCCGATTATCACATTATCCTTCTGAATAACACAAAGCCCGCTGTCTGAAATTAATTACTGTTTAAATCATTGTAATTTTTTTTTCTTTTTTTTTGTGTGTACTGTATACATAGGTGGTGTAGTGGTTAGCACTGTCGCCTTGCACCGCCAGGGTCCGGGTTCGATTCCCGGCCAGGCTCGATTCCCGTC
>JAOTQY010000018.1:8692596-8703145 GCA_026413445.1 Dolichallabes microphthalmus | reverse complement strand
TACCCGGAGGAAACCCACCAAGCACGGGGAGAACATGCAAACTCCATGCACACAGAGACGGGAATCGAGCCTGCCTCAAACCCGGACCCTGGCGGTGCAAGGCGACAGTGCTAACCACTACACCACCCATGAAAACATTATATAAAATAAAAATGCTTTTTAAAAAAAATCAAGTTTGAAGTGAGTGTGCAGATGCATGAATTGCCACACAACCCCTAAAAAAAAAAAAATCACGATACATCACTGAATTGATTTTCTTTCCCCATCTCCAATCTCCCAGTGTGCGCATACCAAAAAAATGGTGCTTTTTGTCTCGTTTTTTTCTTTGAACAGGGTTTAAACGAGCCATTTCAATGTTTTTCTCCTGTGACCTCATATAAGGAGATTGCTTCCACCAGCTTGTTGTTCATTTCTCCTGTGCTTTGGAGAGGCGTGGCTTAGCAGTAGCTCATTTACATAAACACTGAAATGGAGGAGGGCATGAGGTATAAATGCACTTGAGAGGCGTTTTAGATGGAGTATTAACACACACACATAGTTCGAGGGAGCTCTGTGAGGAAATGTAAAATACAGGACCTTTAAAGGTGTAATGCCAGGACAGTGAGTGTATAGAATGTTAAAAAAAAAAAAAAAAGTAGCTTAAAACACACTGAATAGAAAAGATAAATAGCGAGTATATTCTTGACCAATTTTGACATTTATAGGGCTGTGTCTTGGTTTTCAAGCTCCTTGTTGCCCAATTCTAGGATGTTTTGTGTGGCAATTTACAGTATTTATATATATGTTCACATTTGAGGTGGTGAAATGTTGCAATTCCTTTCTAATCCTGCAGGTTGTGCACTACAAATTATTCACACATTGGCACAGCGTCCCGTGTAGTAAGTTGTAATAATATCAGATAAAGTCGAGCATGTTTATAAAATCATGATCACTAACTGAATCGCAGTACAAATCGAATCGGCACCTGCTGTAGATACCGTGAGAATATCGTATCGGGCGATCCCTGGTGATTCCCTTCCCTACTAAATGTGCTAATGTGCTACTTTAAAAAAATCAAAACCTCATTACACACTGAAACAGGACAGCAAAAGCACTATTGACCCCGGCTTAAATAAATCAGTATGGAAGGATCAGTGAGAGACTGTTGAGTCTCACCGCTAGATCTGTCCACTGAACGCCGACCACGCTATCTATCAGCTTCAACACACACGAGGATCTCTCGCTCTCAGCCGTTACCTGTGTACCTCTGCGTCAAGTCCGTCTGTCGCTACATCGAGAGAGCATTTCCACGTGTCTGTCTGTTCCGTGGAAATCCGGTGGAACCGAAGAGAGGGGAAACGAACTGTAGGAAGTATGGATTGAGATGGAAGAGCGGGAACAGAAAGGGAAGACTGGGAAAGTTCACGCCATCAAAGAAACGTAACAGAGATTAAGCGTTTGAAGTCACATCGCAAAAATAAAACCTCATGCCGTTAATGCTAGGGGTCGGCGTTATCATGCCAGGTCTAGATGATCCCTTACTGAGCGAAGCTTTGTGTAGATAAGCAGAACTCATTCAGATCATAACCAGTTCCACTTGTTGAGCTTTTAGAGACCTTCAGTAATCTCGACATCGTTAGACAAGTCTGGACAGCGTTGGACCTAACGGATCGTGCTGGAATGTTTATGAAAGCTATCTGTTCCTCGCGGTATCCTTAAGCTGTTCTTAGCTTCTTTAGTCTGTTTTACGTGGAAACCGTCTGGTCTCCGTAGTATCACACTCGAGGTCATGCTACGTTGCTACATCTAGCACAGACGTGCTGCATCTAGCAGTATAGCACGTCCGCGAGTGTGATATTGCTTTTGTATTGCTTTTATATGGTTCAGTTGTAAACACCATTTGCTGCAACGTGTAAACATTATTGTAGTTTTAAACATGTTTAGTCATTAATTATTATTTCCACATTTCAATTCCCTGGGGATGAACATGAGATTTAGCTTTGAGAAGGAAACAAAAAACGGTGTAATTAGTTTGATCGTCATGTCGGAACCGGTTTAAACGTATTACCGAGGTTGTTTCCACACAGTTGCTCGAATAAACTGATTTTGGATACCAGCGTAGGCCTGGGTCTAGGATTTCTCTGCAAGCATTTCTCAAAAAGACATGCTGCTTCTTTTTTGTTTTGCTATGTTTTGTTATGTACAGTATTTGGGCTTCAAACGTGCAACATTTTTAGTCTTTTACACCTCGGACGGCCATGTTTCGAATCTGAGAATCACAGATTTTGTATTTTTAGAAAGAACTGCAAACCCAAAAAAAAAAAAAAAAATTTCCAGTGTCATAGGCCTTCGAAAACGAACGCTGAAAGAACGGAGACCGATAAAAGACTGTTAGCCGCAGAGACGAGATATTGGCGAGTGAGCGAGGAGAGAGCTGAAGGAAATAGACGGAGAGAGGAGAAATGTAGAAAGGTGGGGCAGGACACATGGGCTGAGGCAGATGAAGAGATGAAAGAGGAAGAGATGAAACAGATTTCCGTCCAAATTTACTCGACGTGGCTTTGCTGATGAATTTTCTACCGCGGCTGTGCGTTTTTGTTTTTTTTTTTCAGGGGGGAGGGGGGCAGCCCGGCCCGCGCTCGTAGGCGCTTGACATCGTTTAAGGGTCCGACGTGGATTGATTTGCGCTCGAGCTGTCAATCAATATCAAGTTAGAACGGTTTGTTTGAGGAGCGGTTAAGGCCGGAGTGAGAAGTGGGCTTTTGTTGATGGTTATCGATTATGTTAAAACGCTGCGTCTTCACTGCAATTTCGGGCTGATTTGAGTCTGGAAGCACGAAGGATCGTCTCGTTTGATACTGGATATTCTGAAATACAGACCTAATCCAAATCACGCCACCCGCCTGAAATGGCGTTGGGTAGATTACTCGGCTCGTGCTCGTTTTCCCGTGGTTTGTACACACGTTAGCGGATTTAATAACAAACAATAATTCCCTAGCTGAATGTTTTGATTTGTGACTGTCTGCTTTCAGGATCCTGCCAGAGCTCGTCTACGCCAAAGTCTCTCTCGCGGTCTCTCCCTTCCGCATTTTGCTTGGTATTTTGGCAGACTTTGTCATGATAAATCTCTGCAAATGTCACGGACCGAGTGGGCTGTGTGTACACAGGCGCAGCAGGACACGGAGACCGGAGAAAGAGAGCCGAGCGGTCATTGCGTAGCTGGGTGGAATGAAGGAGGTGAGAAGAGAGAAAAAGAGACACGTAAGCACGGAGAGGTGGTAGTAGTGATTGATAGATTGAGCAGGAAGGAGGAGACGAGGACAGCGTGACAGCGACCGATCAGCGATCGGTCCCGGCAGATTTAGGATAAATCAACTTGTTTTCATGAATCATTTCGGATGAAATTTGGAGTCAAAGTTGAAAAGGTGAACGTGTCCATGCGAGCAGTTACAGTGGCGATATGGGTGGAAGTGAAGGGTTGGAGACGGGTCCGAACAACACGGGCAGCTAAGACGTCCAGGACGGCCGCGTGGAACCCACGCGAGATGCACAGCAGTAAACCGCAAGTGTGGAGACAGAAATGCAAAGCAACGCAAAAGACAAATAACAAAAATCCCCAGCAGCTACAGTAATAGCGGCGGTGTGACACCGAGGAGTGACCACACGCCAGGATTATCATTTCGTTGGTGGAAGTCATTTTACCGGATACCGCAGGTCGTTCAGTAAGATCTGTAGACACTCATAGAAATTTTTTGTAAGCAATTCTTATCATCCCCGGCCTTCCTGAACCAAACTGTCGCTTGCTCTGCTTTAGCGCTCTGTTAGCCGCAGCGATTCAGAGCAAATCAAAAACACACTTCATGCTTTAAACAAGTAACTACAATGTAAAAGCCTAAGCGATGTTGTCCCTGACTGTGAAAATGTTCGTGTTGTTTCTGTTTTCGTACGGCAAAGAGGAGATCGTTTAGCCTAACCGTGTTCCCGAGTTTCTTAGCTGTCAGTCTAAAAAAAAACAACAACTCCAGCACAGAGACGGGAGCGGTCGTGTGTTAGTAAGTCTGCGTGTAGACACGTGTCTGTTTTATTACTAATTGAATCAGTATTATTGCTCCAGAACAATGTGATAGAGGATAATCTTGGACACTAATGAGTGCTTTATTAAAAGGAGAACTTGGAGGGTACGAGTCTTACGCCTATAGATAAGACGCACAGACAGAGCCGGCATTAACTGGAAAACATAACCGCCTGAAGCACGTAATTAAACTGATGAAGACTTCTAAAAAAAAGAATAAAAAAAAAGAAGCTTTTTTTGTAAATTCCCAAAACATTAAATAATGAGCATTTCTCAATTAAATGATATTGATTTTCTGACATTTTTTCTGACATTTAAATATGAATAGCATGAATTTATAGAAGGGCCATTCAAGTCAAACCGGGACTTGTGATGAAGTGTTTTGAAATCTTGCATAAAACCAAGCGACATTAAGAAAAGATTTCAAGCACAGTACTCTGATGAGACTCTTAGCTAAACGTTTTAAAGAAGGCCGTACGTCGATCCCAGCCGAGGTGGCTGTAAACCCAGTGCAGTCGTTCCTGTGAACGTTCAGCGAGTAGAACGCCTGATCCTTGGAAATGTACGCGTAACATGTCTCCAATTTGTGTTAGAGATGCATCTTTACACACAATCGTTCACCAACACCACTTACACATTAAAGGAACTGATTTCAAGCCATTTCCAGATGTTTGGGCCATTAAGCAGTTCCTGGGAGGCCAGCGTTTCAGATTTGAGGCAGGCAGTCTGATCATGGCATTGAGAAAACTTCTGACCTTGTTGGTATCCAAGCACTAGTGAATCACCTGAACACTAATCGTGTATATACAGTATACAAAGATAACTGTTTTGTGTGTTTTTTTAAATAAATGCTAGCGAAAAAGAGATTTCATGATACTTGTAAAGATGTGTCGCAGCATGTTTTAGTAATATTAAATGATATAAAATCAATATTACTCATAATTGACCCGCTCAATTATCCAACATCTGTTATTATAACATCTGTTTGTTTAAGTATATAAATTATTCATGATTTTAATATCATTTAATTTCTTTAAATGAAGCAATGTAATAAACAATGCACTATTTTACTATTTCTAATGAGATCTTTTACACTTTCTGTTTTATTAGATATCCCACGTTTTTTTTACATGGTTTACAAGTCAAAGAAATAATTTCTTTTCGATTTGACGCTATAATAATTGCAGAAATGTATTCAATATACTGTGGCTATAAAAAAGCTAATACACGGCTGTTCAGTCCAGCGCTTTTGTGTGAATTCAGGAAACGAAAGAGAAAAACCCAGAACAAGGGTGAAGTGAAAAAGGTGTCTTTTAATAAAGAGGAGATACAAATAAGAAAATAAATAAATACGGCTGATGGAAACCAAGGTTTTGAATCAGGGAGAACAGAAGGATTGTAAATGCTGTAACTTTAAATACATATATATATTTAAACATAAATATATAATCATCTTAAGTCTTACACACACAAAAAAAAGTTTGAATTTGCTGAGTATAAATGTTCAGCCACAAACGACCAGCATTTGTGAACGCAATTCACCCGAGCTGGGCTCTGCCTCTACTGCGTTAGATTCAAATCGATTTATGATACGTGATATCGCTTCTATTTTGAAACATACGAGCTTTTCTCACTTCGTGTGCTTTGTCCTAGACTTCTGAATCATTTTCTCTTTTTTGCAAACGCGCATAAGTCACATGGTATTGCATGCGATTTGCAGTTCACACGTACACAGGAATTTCTTAAAATGAAGGTTTGTCTTTGTATTTTGGCTTGTTAGAGAGTTCGTCGTATCGCCTTTGTTATTACATGATAATAGCATATTCTCACGCTTCTGATTAGCCAGCCTGGCTTTAGTGTTAGGGTTGATTCACCGCCTGCCGGGTTGTCATGCTCTTAACAGCGTGCTTTGGTTTTTTATGCGTTTTCATGTGGACGAGATTTTTTTTTTTAAGAACGAGGGAGAAAATCCCTCATGTCTAAAACTATGTCTAAAAATATAAATAATTTATTATAAAATTATCATATTCTAGTAGGTCATTTGTTACGTTCATGCAGATCCAAACTGACACCAAAATCGATTATATATATTTGCTTTTGAAGTGCAGTTTCTCTATAATCCTGCATATGTGCATAAACTATTCACACATTAGTTGTACCAAATTTAAAAAATAGTGAACGTGATATTTATTGTGATAAGTCATGATAGTAACAGAATCAACCGCAATACACCTGCGGTTGAACTTGTACGCATGTGAACTTGTACAACATTGTATAAACAACAACATAAGGACACATAAAGACATGTCCCCGTCATTCTCTAGCAAGTAGTACAATATAATAAAATAAGGCATTTTGTAAAACATTATTTGTGAAGACGCGCTGTTGATGATGCTTTTCGCCCAATTTTTAAACTCTCCTTTCTCGAAAGGGTAAACATGAAGCGTGTCTTTCTTTTGTGACATGAAATGCCCTCGTTACAGAACTCCACTATTATTCCATAAAGCCGCCTTGTTGCCTTGTTTACAGAGTGACGTTAAATCAACATGGCCGCTGGGAACAACAGAAATGAAACTTAAGTTTAATTGAGTTCTACTGTACAGTTTATACGAGTATTAGCATTGTATTCATTATATTCACATACAGACGCATTCATTTGTTAAATCTAGGTCAGTTAGATTTGGTTTCCCAGCATGTTGATGACGAAACCCCAACCAAAGCCGCGTTCACATTACCAGCCTGTGTGTTTTTTTTTTTGTTTGTTTTGTTTTTTATGGATGTCATCAGATCGGATCTGAGTCACTTTCGTATGCGGTCCTAGATCGGATACGTATCCGATATGAGACTTGATGTCTGGCTCCTTTTTCTGGAGCTCCAGGATCCTCCAGAGCAAAACCCAAAGCGTATCTACTGCTAAAACCGCTTGTATCAATAGTCATTGTCCCAAATTAGCTTTACAGAATGAAATAAAAAAGGGAAATGAGTATGAAATTTGTGAGAAAATATGTATAAATCAAAACGATGGTTTTGTCCCTGATGAGCCAAGCCAAGGCAAGGAAAAACTCCCTGAGATGACAAGAGGAAGAAACCGTGAGGGAAACCAGACGCAACCAGGAACACGTCTTCATTTGGGTGATACGTTAGAATATTAGAATATTCAGAATTAGAATATTCAATTATTTGTCACATGTACTTTTTTACAGCACAGCGAAATTTCTTCTTCGCATATCCCAATTAGGAAACTGGGGTGAGAGCGCAGGGTCAGCCAGCTTACAGCGCCCCTGGAGCAGATAGGGTTAAGGGCCTTGCTCAAGGGCTCAACAGTGGCAACTTGGCGATGCTGGGGTTCGAACCCCCCACCTTCCGATCAGTAACCCAGTAACCCACAGCCTTAACCAACTGAGCCACCACTGCCCATCGCTGCGGTTTCAGAGGACAGACAGGGCCACGTTAGGCAGATAAGTCTCTTGTAATCTATACATGTAATAAAAGAATTTGAGGGATGTAATGGAGCACATCAAGATGGATAAAAATGTAAAGGGTTCTTACAGGTGTACAGTATGTACATTTTTAATACGCGTTTATTAGTGCTGGGTCGTTCATGAACGATTCGTTCTTATTGAACGAATCTTTAACGTGACTCAGAAGAACGAGTCGCCTCAGAGAGTGATTTGTTCATTTTCTACTGGACACGCATACACAAAGCATCACAAAACCTCCGTAGGTTATGTACAGGAAACAGAACTGAGCAGTTACCTTTGAGTCTTTTCGGTCCGAATCGTTCGTTCTTTCGTCACTTGACTCCCCTAGAGGCAATGAAGTGCAGTAGCTTCAGAAGAACGAACGACTCGGACTAGAAGATATGGGAGGTGAGCTACTCATTCTGTTTATTATAATATGTCTTTAGCTGCATTGTAATATTTTCATTACTGGAACATCACAGTAACACATAAAAAATTTTTTTTAGTTCATGCCGAAATTCAACATGCCATTTTTGAAAACATGCTTATACTGTAAGTGTGCAATTAAATTACACGCAAACGACGTCACGGCCACATGTAGTTATGAGTGTGAACCGACATGACGTGCAAACCTGATTTGAGCAAAAAAAACAGAATTGAGCGGCGTGGCTTGTAACATAAACGTAGCTGTAGCGGCTTCCCGTTTGTCGGAGAATGAATTGAAATCAGACATGACATACTGTAATAATCTAATAATTATTACTAGTAATATTCTATATTTTTAAATAAGTGTAATGGTTAACACGGTCGACTTGCACGTCCAAAGTATGGGTTCGAATCCCACCTCGGGTCTGTCGGGTCCAGACCCCTCGTGACCTCCTATAAAGGATAAAACGGTATAGAGGATGATGAGTTAATATAGAAAATCTCACAACACAACAGTTACATCTATGGCAAAATTCTAATATTCATACTACCGGTTATTAGACTGAACAGTGCAACAACCGAAATCTAAATCCTATCTGCTGTAAATACTGTTGTGTGTGTGTGTGTGTGTGTGTGTGTGTGTGTGTGTGCGCGCTAACATAAGAGATGGGCCAAGGATCAAAGCTCAGTATTCAGCATGCTGCTTATCTGCCGAACACTGATATAGTGCGAGTTCGCTCTGAAACACTCACACACACTCGTACACACTGTATCTGCCTCTTCATTTATCTTTAAACTCCAAGGCAATCCAAGTCAGATCATCTTTCTGAGTGACAAATGCAATGTATATGTGTGAGAGGGTGTGTGAGTGCATGTGTGAGTGTGTGTGTGTCTCTCTTTGCGTGTGTGTGTGTATCTGACGCCCTCTCCTCCAGGCTGCTACAGGTGTCTCTCGGTGTAAAGGTTCTCCGTGTTAATGCCGGATAAAAGAGGAAGGAGGAGTGTGCCGAGTGATAAATTGCGCTTGTTACAGCGAGCGGTGATTTGTCACTTTCGCTGCATGTCTGACCGCATCTGAACACGTCTTTATCTCCCGTCTCTTCATCTTTCTGAGCGGAGGGAGGCTTGACGGCAGACGTTAGAGCCACATTGCAGTGGTTATTTTTCTCCCTTCCAACCAACACCCCGTCCTCTCCGCTCCCCCCCACATCCCACCCCACCCCCCCAACGTTTGACTGAGTGCTGACACAAAGTGTAAATCGTGTAACATCCGGTTTCCGCGGGTTCGTGCGTGTCCGCAGATCACGACGGCCTGGGTGTGTGTGTGTGTGTGGTGGGGGTGCGTGAGACGGAGGAGGTGGAGCAGCCGCCGAGAGCAGGCGTGATTCAATTAGCAGTAGCGTTCACGTTCACTTGTCATCATGTGCGGAGAGAGAAACAAAGGGTCCAGATGACACGAGTCCGTCAGAGAAGATCAGAGAGCCTTTTCATACACAAAAAACACACACACACACACACACACACTCAAGGCTATGACCCTGCAACTCACAGGTATGATTGACAGCTTGGCTCAAGGGCCCGGCTCTGTGTCAGAGAATATGGTTTTATCAAACATACAGTTAGCGCATTGGTTTTATTCAACGTTTCCAAATCGCAAGGTCGTAGATGTTTTGGAGATTTTAGTTATTACTTATTTAAAGCAAATAGTGCTACAAATTAAAGTTATAAAACAATGCTCATCATGTGCAGGCGAGTCAACCAGGATGTTTAGTTTCGGTTTTTAAGGTAGAAAGTCGGAGCCGTGATCTGTATGCCTGCTTCACGTCTGAATCGCCGGCCTCCCAGGAACTCCTTTAATGGCTCAAACATGAGGAAATGGCTTGGCGCGAGATCAGAGCTGTACAATAACTCCCAGCCGACTTCCTGTAATGTGTTTCCCACACAGACAGATGCGTCTCTTCTGCAATTTGGTTACATGTTATCTGTAGATTTTCAAGGATCAGACGTTCAGACTCGCTCAATGTACACATGAACGACTGCAGTGGCCCCAAATATCATTCACAGATGTACGGCCTTCTTGAAAACGTTTGCACCATTTAAATGTTTAAAAGTTCTGTAAAAGTCGATCACTCTTACGGCTTCATTCGCCAGAAATGTCATCCCGAATCCCGGTTTGACTTGAACGCCCTTGGAATATATATATATTTTTTCAAACGCATGCAGCGTGACCAAAAGTCTGGTTTCACAGGGATTTTCCCCTTATATAAAATCGGCTATTTTGAGCTTTGAAGCTAACAATAGGAGAAGAACAGAGCGAGACAGAAACACCAGCCGACTTCTTTCTTCTGGCTGATCGGAAGTCAGTAGTTTATTCAGAACAGTTGCAGCACTGAAGATGGAAATCATCTCTGCATGAAACGGGATTAAGAAACAAATAATGTTAAGGGTTATCAATTTAAGCGTTTGTTGTAGGGATGTGCACGAGTACTCGATTAATCGAGTGTGAAACTGACGATCGTTTGCCTCTAAAAATGCATAAAAAAACTTAAACTACTTTCATTCTTTCTGATTTAGAAATTGGCTTCTAAAGTGCGCAGCGATGTCGGGGGGC
>JAOTQY010000018.1:8596089-8612266 GCA_026413445.1 Dolichallabes microphthalmus | reverse complement strand
CTTACCATCCTGAGAACTTTGGGATGAGAAAGAGAGGAGTAGCGAGCAGAGAACCCTGAGGACACACACAGAGACTGAGCGAGTATGCGCACTTCGTCCACACAGACAATACCCCAAGTGCGGCCCGTGCTCTCTCTGTGTGTGTGTGTGTGTGTGTGTGTGTGTGTGTGTGTGTGTGTAGCAATATGACCCTATCTTGACCTCATCTCAAGAAGAAGTGAAAAGTAAAGAAAGAAAGAAGAAGAAGTAGGGACAGGCCCTGGTTGGTTGTGTAACTGATGGGAGCAGTTCTGCCCGGATAAACTGTGTCAGGAGTGTAAACCCTCAGCCTACGCGGGCCGGCCTCTCCTCCTTATGTCGACTTTCTCTTTCTCTCAGTGCCTCTGAGGTCTCGCTGCATATCTCTCCATCCGTGTGTGGTGTTAATGAGAAGGGCTGGAGCAGACTCCCACTGGTTTGGACGCAGCGCAGATTTTAACAGGCCTGTCACTCAGATCTGAATGTCTGAGTGTGAATGAGTGTGTGTGTGTGTGTGTGTGTGTGGTGAAGCCAGCTGAGGGCTGATTAGTATAGCAATAAGAACCCCTGGTGTTTCTCTTGCACTCATTCCTTCTCTCTCCCTCCTCTCTCACTCCATCCCTCCCTGTTTAATTGGAGTTAGAGGGTTTTTACACAAACAGGAAGTGTCCTGATCGCGCTCCATCAGACCCTGTGAACAGCATGCAGCGCATCATGTGCGGTGTGTGTGTGTGTGTGTGTGGTTGCATTGATTACTCTTCTGCCTCTGTTCAGCATGTTCATGTGAAGTTCCTCTGGTTTCCTCCCACTTCCCAGTAACAGTCCACTAGCTGTGTTACTCTGCGTCTCATCTGGAGTGGATTCGAACCCAGTGTTCCCAGTATAGACTCCAGAATCACGGCTGCCTCTACCGGAATAAAGTCGTGACTCAGTGTCGCTTTCTTTCTTTTCTCTTTTTCTTTTTTTTCTTTCCTTTCATCAATTTCTAATCTTTCTTTCTTCTCTCATTCCTTTCTTTTTCTCAATTTTCTACCATCCCTCGCTTCCTTTCATTAGCATTTTCTTTTATTATTCATTTGTTTTCTTGCCTTTTTATATCTTTCATTTTATATTCTTTTATTTTCTTCCTTTCATCTTTTCTTGTTTCAATTCTTTTGTTCGTTAATTCATTGTTTCTTCTTCCTTCCATTCTTTCTTAATTTGTTTGTTTGTTTATTCTGCCTTTCATGTTTTTTACCTGTTCTTTCTTTCTTTCTTTCTTTCTTACTCTCTTTCTTTACCTATCTGTTTTCTTAAGTTTTCTTCATTCCTTCCATTTTGTATTCCTTTCTGTATTTTCTTCCTTTTATTGTTTCTTCTTTCCTTTTTTCTTTGTTCCATTATTCATTGTTTTTTTCCCTCCTTCCTTCTATTTTTTCTTCATTTGTCTTTCTCTCTCTCTTTCTTTCTTTCTTTCTTTCTTCTTCCTCTTTATTTTTTTTATTATCTCTGTTATTATTACTTTTATTATTATTATTAGTTTGTTTTTTATTATTAGAAATGTATTATTTAGTATATCATTATTATATTATTGTAATATGGTACACGCAGTGTTTCGTGGTGTGTTTGTTTTCCAGGATGAATTGTTGACACAGCGTTATTCTCAGAGTCTCAGCGCCATTCAGCCGCTCCATCTGCTAATGTTTCACTTTCATGCTAGCTCACGTTATTTCCTATTTAGCCAAATTAAAGCTGATATTTAATACCGCAGTTATTTGTACTGGCTGGTGTTCGCTGTATTTAGTGAAATACCGGGATTAGCAATAGATTTTGCACATTGCTGCGCTGAAAGCATCAAAATCCCTGATTTAAAAATACATTTCTTTTTTTTTTCCAGCTGATGTTTTGTGAGTTGGAATAAAACTGTTTGGTAGATGAACTTCACAGAAAAAATATTTTTTTTCATTTTTTGTTTCAGAGTGTTATTGTTCATAAGAAAGAAAAAATGAAGAGAGATGAGGTAGAGATGAAGAAATTAAGTAAAGAAGGAGAGAGAAAAAGAAAGGAAAGAAGAATGTAAAGGAAGGGAAGAAGGTTAGGAGTAAAGGATGGAAGAAAATGAAAAACAAGAAAGCAGTAAAGGAAGGAGATAAAGAGAGAGTAAGGTGAGGGAAGAAGAGTCGGAGGTACAGTATGGGTTAAAGGAATGATGTGTCCATTTTATTTAATTTTTTTCACTTTTTTTGTGTTCCATCATGGACCTTGTGCAGCTGTAATGTCTGAGATGAATGTATATATACAAATAATGTGTGTGTGTGTGTGTGTGCACATGTGTGTGGCTCAGTAACTGTGCTGTAGTCTCTCTTGGGAAAAGGCAGAGCTGGAGTTTAAGTTGATGGCTTTGGCAACCCACTCTGCAGACTCATTAGTACAGACCGCAGTCTCAGTGGGATAAAACGTGTTGATCTTCCTTCATGGGCTCTCAGCAAGTGTTTGTATATGGAGCAGAAAATTATTTCTCTCTCTCTCTCTCTCTCTGACAGGCTGCCGTCCTTACTTATTTTGTTCCTTCCTTCTGTCTGCATCCAGCTGATCCAGCATTACAGATTCTCTCTCTCTCTCTCTCTCAGGCCCATGGCTGTTGAGGAACAGCAGTATCAACAGTGGTGAGCTGGAGGTGGGACGGCGAGTGAGTCAGGAGGTTCCTCCAGGTGTCTTCTGGAGGTCTTTGCTCCACCTGCGCCAGGCCCACTTCATAAAGTTTAACATCTCCCTGGGGAAGGATGCCCTTTTCGGGGTGTACATGCGTAAAGGCCTGCCTCCTTCTCACGCCCAGGTCTGCAGAACATCCCCAGACACACACACGCACACACACCTTACCCGTGTCCGCTCTTTCGTTCTCCCAGCGTGTGTGCAGTTTAACCTCACTAAAGCTCACAGCTTTTTATTTCGCTCTGCTCTTCATGTACTCATGCAGCAGATCCACAGCTCTGTCACTCGTTCTCTTCCTGTACTCAGCTTTATTGATCCTAAACAAAAACATGTCCGACTAATGTCGTGCTCGTCTGGCTGTTTTCATTATTAACTGCCATCGTATGAAGAAACTCAGGGTAGGGCAGTGGTGGTTTGAACGGTTATGGCTGTAGGTCACTGGGTTTCCCAGGGGCGCTGTGTCCTGACTGACCCTGACCTCTGACCCCAGCTTCCTAACTGGAATATGTGAAAAAATCATTTAACTGTGCTATTAGGTACATGTGACAAATAATTGAATTTTAATATTAAATCACATCTGGATAATAATTACATAATACAGCAATCACATCTGGATAATAATTATGCAATACATTAATCACATCTGGATTATTACAAAACAATATAGCGATTAGATCACGATACTAATTACATAATACAGCAATCACATCTGGATACTAATTACACAATACAGCAATCACATCTGGATAGTAAGTACACAATACAGCAATCACATCTGGATAATAATTACACAATACAGCAATCACATCTGGATAATAATTACACAATACAGCAATCACATCTGGATAGTAATTACACAATACAGCAATCACATCTGGATAATAATTACACAATACAGCTATCACATCTGGATAGTAATTACACAATAGAGGGAACGCATTTGAATAATAATTATACGATACACCGAACTCATCTAGATAGTAATTACACAATACAGCGATCACATCTGGATAATAATTACACAATACAGCAATCACATCTGGATAGTAATTAAACAATACAGCAATCACATCTGGATAATAATTACGCTATACAGCTATAACATCTGGATAGTAATTGCATAATGCAGTGAGCACATCTTTCTCCTTTCTTTCATGTTTTTTTCTGTTACTTTTTGCTTTTTTCTACTTTTGTCTTTTTCAAAAAAAAATTCTTTTGCTTGTTCCTTTCTTTCCCTTATTCTTCGTCCTGTTTTTTAGTTCCTACTTTCTTTTCTTCACTCCTTTGTTTTTCCTTGGATTTATCTGTATTTGTTCTATACATTTTAGTTTCTTGTGCACTCAAACCTGCTCTACTCTCTCTCTCTCTCTCTCTTTCTCTACAGTATGACTATATGGAGCGTTTGGATGGGAAGGAGAAGTGGAGTGTGGTGGAGTCTCCGCGGGAGCGCCGCAGTATTCAGACGGTGGTGCAGAACGAGGCTATCTTTGTGCAGTATCTGGACCCCGGCACATGGCATCTTGCTTTCTATAATGACGGCAAGGAGAAAGAGCCTGTCTCGTTCAGCACCGTGGCTCTGGGTACGTCTCTGTACACTCTCTCATTACCATATCACTCGTACACTTTAGCATCTCAATATAGGATTTTGGCTAAAAGAGCAGGCTACATTCCAAGCAGTAAGAGCGGAGCCCAGATAGAGGGTTAGGAAGGTACTTTGGAGAGTGTCAAGCCTGAAAGAGGAGCGTGCGATCAGCTGGAGCTAGAGCAGGCTTATGAGTTGAATACTCCTTTGAGAAGTCGCATGGAGAGGGACGCCTTTAAATGCAAAGTGTTTAAAAAAGAAAACGCTGAGTCTCTCGGCAGAGAAGACCTCAGCTCTCACATTCACACTCAAGGCTTCGGTGCCAATAGACTGTTGCGAAAAAGGAACATTAACCAAGTGCTTACTGCTTTAATATTCTACACTTTGAAACGATAAGGGAATTTGAAAAGCCTGATAGTTAAAGAGAAAATAGTAGAGTTAATAGAAAGAGGTCTCAGTAATTAGTAATTAGGAGTTTCTCAGTGAACAGCAAGTGTTTAATGACGTCCCTGTAAAACTCACTCATCTGTTCTTTAATAATTTTGAAAAGTATTTGGTGACACTTTGTATTTATCATGGGAAAAAGCTTTTAGTTAGGTCTACAGTTCCAGTCAAATGTTTAGATTTATTTTTTGACATTCTAGAACAAGTCTGAACAATTCAAAAGAGATTATTGCGTATTTTGGACGCCTTCAGTACTCTTAGTTAGTAGCTAATATTTTCATGTGACTTTAAGGTTAAAAGTACTTTAAGGTACTTTTACTTGAGTAAACAATTTGAGAGTTTATAGTGTAATAGTGGTGAGAATAATAATTAGAATGGACAATATTTGATTTGAAATCTGTTTATTGTTTAATTACAGTTGGGTTGATGTTGATGTTTGTAACCAGTTGACGTTGCCTATGTTCACATTACAGCTCAGTTCTGTGTTTTTTGGTCAGATTCGATTTTCTACGTCATGACGGTTCACATCCATAATTGCAAATGACTTTTATCTGACTCTGATTTAATCAGATCGAATGCATCTGTCCTCTGAAACAGCACGTATACGGACATCGATACATCGTTGCTCACACTATTGTCACATTTGTGTGACTTCTCATTCATTTCACTCATTGTATACAATTTTAGCAAAAATGTTGGAGGGTTTTGCTCTGGAGGACAACAAGCAGTTAGTCGACTGATTTTTTTGAGACCCACAGGAATCAATAAAGGCGCCACGGTGGTGTAGTGGTTAGCACTGTCGCCTTGCACCTCCATGGTCCGGGTTCGATTCCCGGCCAGACTCGATTCCCGGCTCTGTGAGCATGGAGTTTGCATGTTACCCCTTGCATGTTTGGAGTCAGGGGTAGCCCAGTGGTTAAGGCATTGGACTACGGTTCGGAAGATCCCAGGTTCAAACCCCACAACCACCAAGTTGCCACTGTTGGGCCCTTGAGCAAGGCTCTTAACCTCTTAACCTCAGATGTATAATAAGTCGCTCTGGATAAGAGCGTCCTAAATGTAAACGTTCTCCCCATTCTTGGTGGGTTTCCTCCGGGTACTCCAGTTTCCTCCCACGGAGACAAAGACAGATTAGGCTAATTGGTGTTTGCTAATGAGTGTGAGTGTATGTGTGTGTGCCATGCGATGGATTGGCACCCTGTGCCAAGCAGCTATTGCTAACAATGAAATGTTCGCATTGCCAGTGCATGTCAGAGGCAAAAACTATGGATTCCCATCTGACTGTTCTCATTCTCATCACATGACCACGTATAAGATATATATCCGATCTAAGACCACATATAAAACACCAGATTTGTGCATTCAGAAGCCCTAAAAATCAAATCTGTGTCACATTAGGGCAAAACAAAAAACCTGATTTGAGTGACTTTAGACTGATAATGTGAACACAGCCTTATAGTTGCATCTTATACCTACTCTCCAAACCAAATAATGATGATAATTGACTGATTAATACAAATAAAAAGCGACTGAAAAACAGTACCACTGTCATATATCATAACCTGGGTTTGAATTAGTGCATAATCCAGTAAAAATCTTCAGTTGATATTGGCATAACTGGCACATGTCATAATGTAAATATCGATCATTAGTGCTCGACCAGTGTAATCCTAATGCAGGAAAATCTCTTCCAAGCCAACATTGTGGCAGACAGCTTGAATAATAGTACGGATATTCTTATCCTGATGGTTATTAATCCGAGACCACCACCTCCTGTCTGTTCTGCTTTAAAAGATGTATGCTGAGACTTTATGGCTTATTAGAGTAATAAAATTCCTCTTGTTTCAAGTACAGCCAGGAAAATTTAAACATCAGGGCCTTGCCCACTTCCTTCGCCGTCGTTAATCATCGTGTGTCATTAACACACTTTTTTTTTTCTTCCAACATCACCCAGATTCTGTGCAAGAGTGTCCGCAGAACTGCCATGGCAACGGAGAGTGCACATCAGGAGTGTGCCATTGCTTCCCTGGTTTCCATGGCATGGATTGCTCCAAAGGTACTACTCAAAGAACATCTGCTTGATTTATTGCGTACTTGTCTGAACAGTAGGCTTTGTCAAATTTAAGGATGTTGCAGTCCATATTAATGTGCACTGAATATATCACATGAACTTAAAGGGCACCTACTAGACAAAATTTCCTTTTTAATAATTTTTTACATTTGCACATAGTATCTCCTGTGTGTGTACAAACAAGGAAAAGACATTGTCATTTTTTTTATTTGACATGTAAACATTTAAACAACCCAAATAGATTTCCCGCTAATGTGACCTCATAGGAGAAGTTCCCCTCCCCCAGCTTTGTTCAGAAAAGCAATCAGGGTAATTATAAAATTGTGATCCTCGTAGAATCGCAATAGAGATCGATGAGTGATTCCCATCCCTACGTCACACAAATGTTCTGGAAAGTTCCTTATTCAGTTTTTTACAAACCGGATTCCAAAAAAGTTGGGACACTAAACTTTTCTGGAATCCGGTTTGTACTTCCAAAGTGACATCTAATGAACATCCTGGTACAATCATGTGACAGTCATGTGAAGATCATGTTCGCATGACATCATTTCCAAAACCATGATGTTCACATGTGACAAAACTAGCTCATTTAAAAAAACCTTCAAAGTTTCATCCAATTTAATAAACATCTCATATTTTATATTTAATCTGTTCTGAATGCATTTCTTGAACATAACGAAAATATCTCTATGACTTAAAATGTAAAATCGTCTTGGAAAATTTCAATTGATATCGTTCAAAATGTGTTCCACGTACTCTGGTCTGTTGTTAAATCTTTCTCAAAGTGTAGACCACTTCTAGAGAGAGAGATATTTTCGAAAGACTGAATATCTTAATCTGACAGACTTGTTAGATGGCAAGTGAAAATGGCACGACCGTAACTGGAGGAGCACGGTGATCACAAAAACAAATAAGGTATTTAATAAGAAAAAGCTCTGTTAACACACGAACCAAAAAAGACTAAATAATTAACTTGCTAATCACAGCAACGAGCAGCTGCCAACACATGCCACATCACTTTACCATTCCAACAGTTATTTTAATCGCTTTCCCTCATGTGCACGAGTAAAGCTGGGCGTTCCTGACTATTAATCACCACTGCTTTATATATATTTTCTGTTTTTAATGCTCTGTGACTAAAGACGACTTTTTTTCTACAGGAAGTTATTTATAATCTATTTTAATAAAATGCTTGTCTATTCTAAGTGCCTTCAAATAATCAAATATTCATGACGGATTCATGAATATGCAAATGACTGTTTCATCATCTGGAAGCTTCTAGCAACTTTCTAAGGATTTGGTGCTTTCCCTGGAAACGAGACGTCAAAAATGCTAGCAAGCTCATGCTAGTCAGCGTTGTTGTTTTTTTTTTATAAAATGTTTGTTTTTCTAGTAAGCCAATTTGATGCTATATAAAATCTGTATTAAATAGTTTTTTGTTTGGGGACAAAGTTCACTTCACAGTGTAGAACATGTGATATACACCGTTCCTACCCTAATTATAGTCAGTCGCGCACGGGCATCCTGAGGTGCGCACTCAAGCTTCAAGGCTAACGTTCTTCTTATTCTTTGTTGTTTAATCCAGTAGGTTACATTACCGCCAACTGTATGTCTCACTCTCCCTCGCCTTCCCGACTTCTTAATGCCGGATTTCCAGACCAGCCTTCTGTAAAACGTCTAATGCATCCTTCCCTGATCCAATCCTGACTTGTTCTGTGTGTTGAACTTTTGAACCGCCTACTGCTTCGTCACAATATCAGGGCTAATGTTACTAAATCATAAACCCCCTCCAGGCATCAAACTCTATCAGATTGCCTGCTGCTTTTACATTTAGCAGATTACAGACGTCTCTTCAAGAAGAGCTTAGCTGTCTCAATACAGCGTGTATGTTCATGCTAGCGCAAACGCTAAAACCCTGTTTGGTACTGTACAGCAACACAAACAGTACACCCTGAGGGCTTTGGCGCTCGGTTAAGTGCTTAGCGAAGAGGTGAGTATGTAGATTTGGTTTGAAACCAGCCAGTGACTCTGCAAAAGTTGCTTATGCGGTTTCTGACACTGTGTGATTTACTGTTGCTTGTGTAATGAACAAAAGCGTAGCTGACAGCATAAAAAAGTAGCAGCCATCTTGATGACAAAATCAATTTGGCTCCACAGAAACGAGGAGTGTTTTGAGGCACACGTATATTAATATACTCTATGAATATACTTTATTTAATTGTTACTTTATAACTGACTGTTTAAAAAATTGGTATTCCTGATTTAAATAATGTTTTTGAGGCGAGCCTGAGGTGATTTATACCGTATACGAGGGTGAGTCAAAACTGATCCGCACTGATCTGGCTGGGGAATTTATTTTAGTTAACATTTGAAATGATAATATACATAATTTCTCGACATAATCTCCTTGCTTTTCAATACACTTCCCCCATCTGTCAGCATTAGTGATGGGTCGTTCATGAACGATTCGTTGTTTTTGAACGAATCTTTAACGTGACTCGGAAGAACGAGTAGTCTCGGAGAGTGATTCGTTCATTTTCTATTGGGCGCGGATGCGCAAATCATCGCTAAAACTCCATAGGTTATGTACAGGAAACAGAAATGAATAGTTACCTTTAAGTCTTTTGTCACGTGACTTCCATAGACGCTATGCAGTGAGATAGATTCAAAAGACGAACGACTCGGACTGGAAGATATGAGAGATGAGCTGCTCATTCTGTTTATTATAATATGCTCTTAGCTGCATTGTAATATTTTCATTACTAGAACTATAGCCAAACTATAGTTTCTGTATGTAGATGTGTTGGGGGTCTGTTTATTGAGAATGCAACATTTTATTTTATTTCTAATCAAAAGAATGAAACGAACTAAATGACTCAAAAAAAGATTTGTTCATTTTGATGAACGAGATTCAAAGGAGGGATGAGGGTACTTAGTGCTCACACATTAATCACGGCTCTACAGCCAATCAGGGGCGTCTGTGAGCTCATGCAAGCGGAAGGAGCGGATAGCGCTGTCCTCCGAGTGTGTTACGCCTCCCCTAACGGTGCGTGAGCGAGCAGTTCGAAAATATGAGGAAACACGTGATAGTCTTCGTCCCTCCCGACTGAGTGGTAGTAGTAGCTTTATTGATGTGGGAGCCCCCTAGTGACGGGGAGGAATTGGACACGACTAAAATTAGGGAGAAAATCGTCGCCTGTAACGATCCTTTTAAGAAACTTCCACCTTCCTTAAATTTTGTGTGCAGATATCCAAACGCTTCTGTTTATCCTCATCGGTGATTTATTTCAGCACCAGGTACACCCTCAGAACACAGAAAAATACATCACTGCACGCTGCTCTTCCTTCCTGCAAATCGCAAGTGGGGCATCTGTAACACGTTCACACCTGCACAGCAGTGACTGGGGAGACAATGGACTTGAATGGAAAGCGCCGATAAGACAAGCACGGCCAACAGAAAGTGTGGCCGACAGAGGTTTAACAACAGAATAAATTTCCGGATCATTTCTGACCCACCCTCGAAGATGCGGTAGATGTTAAACTGCTCGCTATAATTTTCCTTGTAGGCTCCATAGTCCTGCTAAAAAGCTAATCATGGCTCATCTTAAGACGTCTTTGCTGATAAACTATATTTGCATTAGGAAAGGTCTGTACATTTAATTTATGTTAATAAGATTTCTGTAAGCTGAGGAGAAAAACAGAGAGAGAGCGAGAGAATAACTGCGGCCTTCTGTCCTTTATCTACGCGACTCCGCTACTGCAGATATTACTCTGTCTCCTTGCTTTAATAATATATGAGTGTATGAGTTGTGTTTCCTTCGTGGCGTATCTGCGGGAGTTGCTGAGTGTTTGTTTGTGCGGGGTGTGTTTATCGTAGCAGACGCACGCTCTCTAACAGATTCTCCCCCAGTGCGTTTCTATCATTTCCTTTATCCGCAGTCACAAACACTGATATTACGATATGAATAATGAATAAATCGCCACCACCAGGCGTTTGTTTAACTGTGGACTGCTCATGACCGCGGTGCACCTATTCAAATCTTTGCTTCCACGTGTCTGTGCTTTAATTAAGCCATTTCTTGTCTTTGACTTCCCTGTCTGTGTGTGTGTGTGTGTGTGTGTGTGTGTGTGTGTGTGTGCTGCAGCGGCGTGCCCCGTTCTGTGCAGCGGTAACGGCCAGTACAGTAAGGGAGTGTGTGTGTGCTACAGCGGCTGGAAGGGGCTGGAGTGTGACGTCCCGGCGGCGCAGTGTATCGACCCCGAGTGCGGAGGCCACGGCACCTGCAGCCACGGCAGCTGCACCTGCGCGGCCGGATACCGCGGGGAAAACTGCGAGGAAGGTGCGATTCTGCACACGATTTATTCCCTGCGACTTAACGCGTCCTGTCCTGACACCCAAAGAGAACATTTCTTTAGTTTTTTCACTTTTCTTCTTCCTACTTCCTCTTCCCTTTTCTTCCTCTTTTTTGTACCGTTCTGTTGTTCGTTTATCCTCATCATTGACATTCTCGCTTTTTCCTTCTCTCTTCCTGTTGCATTTATTCTCTTCCTGTAGCTATATATTCCCTATTCTCAACGTCTTTTCCTCATCCACGTGTTCAATTTCTCTTCCTGTTTCTCTTCCTCCTATTTTCTATTCTTTTTCCTTCAACATTTCCCCTTCAGCTTCTTCACTGTGAAATTGTTTCTCTTCTTCCTCTTTCACTTTCTCTTCCTATTCCTCTTCCTCCTATTTTTATTCCCTTCCCTTTATCATTCATGTCTTCTCTCTTCTCTGTGTCCTGCGACTTTCTTTTCCTCCTCTCTATCCATTCACCTCCTCTTTCTTTCTCTGATCTTCAGTTCTTCTTTCTTTTCTCCTCTCCTCTTCTTTCCCTATTCCTATTCATCCTCCTTTCTACTCTTTTCTTTTCCTCTTCACCTCTCTGGCTTCTTTTTCAGTCCACTTCCTCTTCCTCCTCCCTGATTTTGCTCTCCTCTCTTCTGCATTTCCTCTTTCTCACGCTCTTGTCTATTTTTGTTCTTTCCTGTATCTTTTTATGTTACTCTTCTCCACTCTGCCGCCTTGGGGTCAGTGGTAATGACACGCTTACAGTATAGGAAGAAGAAAAAAAGGCGTTGCACCAGCAGTTTGTGAACTGAAATATCCCTGGGTGTAAATTGTTTGCCTCTCTGAAAGAGCAGGTGTGAAGTCAAAACTAGACCTTTTTCTGCTAATTGCTTCATCCTTCAGCTCATTAACACCTTTTTAATATATTTTTGACAAATATAGCTTTCCACAGATGGCTAAGAACTTTTTTAAAAAACATTTATATTTATTAAAAGTTAAATCCTGAGAGCATTCTACTCGTAATGTGTCTATCCTGTAGCTAACTAGCTGTAACAAACGGTGCTTTCATGTTACAAGCCGCGTCGCTCAATCCCCATTTTTTTGGTCAGGTCGGATTTGCGTGTGATGACAGTTCACATTCATAATTAGAAGTGACTTTAATGTGGACGCGGCTGTCCTCTGAAACAGCACGATAAGTCTTTGTTCGCGCACATCATAAGTTTGTGCGCCCATTCATTCATTTCACACAATTGATGTGATTTCAACCAAACGGTTTTGCTCTGGAGTACGGCAAGCGGGTGCAGAAGAAGGAATAAAGCCAGACGCCTCACTTTAGCTGTTTTATCAGCCATTGCTAGCGCTGCTATGAAATTCCCGCGCTGCCGATGCTGACTGGCGTTAGCTAGTGCAGAGGCAAAAAAACATCATATGTATTTCTGATCATTTTGATTCATACACATTTCCATATTTTCTGGCGATTCTGTAAAGCTGCTTTGTGACAATGAGCTGTTAAAAGTGCGATACAAATAAAATTCAATAAAATTTAATTATTCCAATTTGCTCGTTCTCATTTAAGCCACATGACGGCATCTCTGATCTAGGACCACATACGAAAGTGACTCAGATCTAATCAGAAAAACGTCTGATTTGTGCCTAAAGAGATCCGTAAAAAAAGGGCAATCATGTGACCATCTGTTTCCTTAAAATCCCCTATGCTCCTCCTATTTTTTATCTTTATCTTGCCATTACTTTACTCTTTTTCCCATTTCTCTTCCTCTTTTTCTTCTTCACTTAATCATTTTTAATGTCTCCTGTTTCCTGTCTTATTCTTGTTTCTTGACATTTCCTTTGTCTTTTCGTCCTTTTTCTCATCTCTTCTGCATCTCCTTCTGTTTTCGCTTCATTCTTTTTACTCTTCTTTTGTTCGTCCTCCTCCTCATCCCCTTCCTTCTCTTCAGAGGTGGAAAGTAACGCATTACATTTACTCGTGTTACTGTAATAGAGAAGCTTTTTTGTGTACTTCTACTTTTTAAAGTAATTTTTAAAACGTGTAATTTTACTTAAGTATGTTTTGTTTGAAGTATTGTACTTCGCTACATTTTAAATAATATTTGTTACTGAGTAAAAAAGAAATTAATTAAACCATTTACAGAAATTTCACAGAAGTAACAGTACTTTTACTTGAGATTTTATTACCCTTTCCACCTCTGCTTCTCGTGTCATCTTCTCTTTCACTTTCTTTCCTTCCCAGTCCATTGTCTTCTCATTTATTCCTTTGCTTCTTACTCTTATTTTTTCATTAATGCCCTTTTCGTCCCCTTTTACTCTCATCCTTTTCACATAGCATCATTATTGAGAATCATGGTGTGCCTGCGTCGCACATCTCGTATTTTATATTTAAAATGTTCTGACTGCGTTTCATCTTAAATGAAAATAAAACTAATGAATATGCAACATACATTGCATGAGCTTTTTACCATACTCGTGTCAGGTAATTGTCATGTGGCATCTTTTGAAAATGTCTTCCATGCGCTCCGTCTGGTCTGTTCTTACCGTGTATCCCCCGAAATGGTCTGGGTTTGGGCTCTTATGGGTTAAAAGCAGTTCAACACACTGTTACAGGAACTTTACAGATTACTTTCTTTCACGCAGCAGTGGAACGGAGACACCCGTCGTCATTTTCGCGATGTGTTCATGCTTAGAGGAACTTTTCAGAGGAGCTTTACACTCACGATATCTACACTCACAGTTATCACATTCTAACCACACACACACACACACACACACAGACCAAAAAGAAATCCTTTTCTGGCAAGATTCCGTATGAATTTCTGTATTTGTGTTGTATTAATAGTTCCTCCGGCGGGGAACATACATCATAAGCAGTATGAAGGGGATTAAATTGGCCTTATTGATCAGGCTTTTAAAGAATTGGCCTGAACACTCTCACTTACTGCATTGCTCATATATCTCACTCTTTTTTTTTGGCACTGGAAATATTCCAGAAGTCAGTTTGAGGGAGCTGCATGAAAACGAGTTCCAAACACACACACACATACACACACACACACCAAAAAAATTGATTTATGAAATGTATGCATGTCCAGAGGCCAAGATGGAAAAAAAGGGCTTTTTCACACATCTGAAGAATTCTTCTGATTTATTAGTTTTTATTTTATTTACGTGAACTTTCTCCCTTTAGTGGACTGTCTGGATCCGACTTGTTCTGGTCACGGCACCTGCGTATCCGGTCAGTGTCTGTGCAAGTCGGGCTGGGCGGGGCCGCTGTGTGAGGTTCCCCGCTCTCAGTGTCCCGAGCAGTGCCACGGTCACGGCGTCTACAGCCCCGACACGGGCCTCTGCACCTGCGAGCCCAACTGGATGGGTCCCGACTGCTCCACGGGTCAGCGCTCATACACTTACCTTTCACTTTCTCATTCTTCATTAATCCTTTAATCCTCTTCTCTTCCCTTCACTTCCTCATGGTCTTCCTTCTTTATGTCTTCTTCTACTTTTCTGTTCTCTTTCTAAGCTTTGACTTCTTGTTTCTTTATTCTTCTTTCTAACTGTCCTATTTTCCTTTCTTATTTTTTCATCTTTTCCTTCATTACAGTGCTCTTTTATTCCCGCTCTCTCCTTCTAACTCTTTTCTTCCTCCTATTTGATCCTTCTTCTTTTTCTTTTCTGTAAATTTCCTTTTTTTTAACCCGGTTTCCTTTTTCTTCTATTCTCTGTTTATTCTTTTTACTCCTGCTTTGTCCTCCTCCTCATCCCCTTCCTTCTCTTCCTCCTCTACTTTTCTTTCCTTGTTTCACCTTCTCTTCCCCTTTTTCTTCTTCTGTTCCCTGTCCAGTCTTCCCTTATTTATTCCTTTTCTTCTTTCTCATATTTTCTCTTTCATTTCTTTTTCTCCCTCCCTTCACTCTCATCCTTTGTATTCAATCCTGTTTCTTTTTCTCTTCATCTTTTCCATATTGGTTTTTTCTCATTCATTTGTTCCTCTTTTCTACTTTCTACCTTCTTTTTATCTCCAGTTTCCATTTGATTTCATATTCTTCTCCCGGCTTCTCTCTTGTTTTTCTCTTCCTTCCCATTTCCTCTTCTTGTGTTATTCTCCTCTTCTTTCTCTCTTTCCTTACTTCTCTGCCACTTCTCTTAGACTGTGTTTCGATTCTTTTTCTTCTTCCACTTAATTCCGTTCCACTTTTGACTTTTCTTCCTCTTTATACTCTCTCTCCTTTTTATGTTTTTTTCTAGTTCTCTCTTTAGTCTATTGCATGCTATTTCCTCATTTCTTCTGAAATATTATTTTATCTTTGTCACTTTGTGAACTTGATCTCTGTTCCCCCCTCCCTCTCTCTCTCTCTCTCTCTCCTTGTGCAGAGGTGTGTTCTGCAGACTGCGGGAGCCACGGTGTGTGTGTGGGTGGTGTGTGTCACTGTGAGGAGGGCTGGGCAGGTGCTGGATGTGATCAGAGGCTGTGTAACCCGCTGTGTGTGAAACATGGCACCTGTAGAGACGGCAAGTGCCAGTGCGAGCAGGGCTGGAACGGCGAGCACTGCACCATCGGTGAACACACACACACACACACACACACACACACACACACACACACAGAGCTGTTCACAGATGTTCACTCAAAGGATTTAATGTTACCAGTACTTACAGCTGTAATGTTGTCAGCTGCCACAAAGTGAAATAAACGCACAAAGCGCTTTGATATACAGATTTATGATGATTACAGCCAGACTATTCACAGCTGGAGTTTTTTCATCTTTAAAGGCGATGACCAAGCGACTGAACTCTTGTTGTTGTTGGTACTGGTGGTTTAATTAGTTGTTTTAATAATGCTCTCTTCTGATACTGTCTTAAAAATTCCCATTTTTGTTTTGTTTATTTTTATTTCCTTCTCCTGTTAGTTAAGGTTTAAAGTGTGCTGTGTTTAACAGAGACAAAAGGCCACACCTCCTTCATTGTAGCAGATAGACAAAAGGCCACGCCTCCTTCATTATAGCAGATAGACACCAAGGCCACGCCTCCT
>JAOTQY010000018.1:8579294-8590212 GCA_026413445.1 Dolichallabes microphthalmus | reverse complement strand
CAACTGCTCAGATGTATAATGAGATAAAAATGTAAGTCGCTCTGGATAAGAGCGTCTGCCAAATGCCTAAATGTAAAAGGCTTATTAAACAAACTACTTCACTCTGCAATAGTTAAAAATAGAGGAATATTTTATTATTCTTTTATTCACATCGGACGAGCAGTTTAGCTGAGTTGATGTGTAAATGACGTTTGTTCATGCGTTTCATATTTGTGCCTCATTCTCTCTGAGGTCCCAGATGTAATCTGCTACAACTCAAAATCTCATTTTAAAATTGATCCATCTCTTTCTCTCTCTCTCCCCTTGTCTCGTACAGACGGGTGTCCTGGCCTGTGCAACGCTAACGGCCAGTGCATTATGGGTCAGAACAGCTGGCGCTGCGAATGCCACACGGGCTGGAGGGGGACTGGTTGCAGCGTTGCCATGGAGATCTCCTGCAACGACAACAAAGACAACGAAGGAGGTGAGAATCAATTTCGGGCCGCAATTAAGACGGAACTCCGGCGGAACGCTCGAGTCATACAGCAGGACACGTTCCTGCCGATGGAATTCGATGAGGTTTTATTGCATACGCATTCAGCCATGAGATAGATCCCTAAAGTGAAATTGAAAACCTATTCCATGGAAATGATGTGTGTAATATATAGTAATGTGAATCGATGAAATCAATACAGGTGCTCCTCATAAAATTCTCCTCCTAATGCACACTGCTGAAAGTCTCCGTTATGAATGTGGCAGAACGTTTCGATCAAGGAGGGCACTGGAGCACACCACTGCGTCTTCAGACAGGATGAAATCTGGGTGATTGCATGGCCACGGCTCACATTTCCCAAGAGCCCATATTACACTGTCCATCTCCATTCCACCTCCAGTGCACTTCCATCCTAGTGAGAACAAATCAATGTCGCTTCCTCCTTCCTCCTCCGAGTGGCATTTGAAACAGGTTCGAAGAAGGGTTCGACTGTAACATTTAGACTGTTAAATGATAGAAATGTTTAAACTCAGCAAAGAGCTGAAGAAGGCCAGTTTGGCACTAACCCCTAACAGCCAACCTAAACTTTTTTAGCTCTTAAAGGGAACATTCAAGTCATTTTTAGACATTCAGACGGATCTCCAGTGTGCGTGAACAGACAAACAAAAAACGAGACAAATACATTCCCTGCTTTTTTTTGTTCTTTTTTGGCCCGGGCCAATACAAAAATGGAAAAAAGGACAAACAGCAGGAAATGTTGTTTTTCTCATGTTTTTTGTTGGCACTCGCACACTGGAGACCCGACTGAATGTCTGAAAATGCTTAAAAAGATAACTCCTTCCTGTTCCAAATATCCAATAAATGTTAACCCTTAAGGTCTTCACACACCAGGAACGGTGCAAAAAAAACAGTGTGAAAAAGCAAAAATTTTAGAGGCGAATTAAACACCTCTTACACAAATACACGAAGTAGAGACGCGTGTACAGGTTCCAAAAGTCACGCTACCAAAAAATTAATTCCACATCAAGCGATTTTTTTTTTCCACATGCCTGGCCATTCCCCACCTTTTCTCACTCTTCTCTCGCTTCCTCCTCACATAGTTATCGCTCAGATGTTTCCAAAGCGTTTTCACCTCCTCAACTACAGCACAACACACAAGAACAGTAACTACACACTGCTCCTAAACACATTCAACATGCAGTGTATTCTATAATGTCCATAACTACAGCACCTCTCTGTTTTAGCAGGGCCGCAGCAAAAAACATCACGTTCTGTCCTGATTCTCAGAATCGTGGGAATAAATTGTAACGTTATGTTCTTACGTTGCACGTTAAAAGATACTACTCTCAGACTGACTGACTGATAATAAACACGCAATTAACAAACCACTACAGCTGTGCAGATGTACACCAAGTATTCAAAAGGAAAGCAGTAAAAAGTACTGAATAAGGATTTCCTCTCCACGCGTTGTCCTTGTACTCGTCTTTTTGTCATTTTTGTCCTTTTTATTATAAAGAAGTGCATAAGCTGAATAAAGTTAACTAGACAGTCTGCCAGGTTGAACGTTTTTGAGTGGCGTTTCAACGCGCTGCATTGTGATGCAGACATGAGCTGAATGACATCTAAAATTTGCCAGACTGGGGGAAATCCACACAGTGCCAATGTCATCCACATGTGTAGAGTGCCATATAAGACGTCAACCCTGTTTACAGGTCACTGATTGGTCGAAACCTAAAGACGTTCCACTGGTAACCCTGTTTACAGGTAACTGACTGGCCGAAACCCAAAGACGTACCGCTAGTCACTGATTGGCTGTCTCATGCAAATAAATTATGTCCTATTGTTATTCCAACATTCTATTGGTTGCAACAGAACTCCTTAGCCCAGGATATTTCCAGGCAGAAAAGGGAACCGTAGGTTTCTGTCTAGTAGACATTACGTATGTGTTTGCTAACAGTGTTGTAGGCATTAAAAAATGCACATAGAAGTAAACGTACCACTGCAGCTGAAACATTAGATGGAATATTGGCCGATTCTGACTCAGCTAATGCTTTAGAAACTAGCGAGAGTGATTCAGAGTCTGGCGAGCAGCAGCAGTATCGAATGCTCAAAGCATCCCATTAACATCAATACAACATCAATACACAACCTGTCGTGATTTAGCTAAAAAGTAGCCAGCACCAGGAGTCCGTGCTTTTTAAAATACTTTGCCGGTCTTCAGGTTAAATGTTAGAAATGTTAAATGTAGGCATCTTGAGTAAAAGCTTTGGACTGGTCAGAGTTGTGGATGATTCTGAGATAATACCAGATATCATTGGCTGTATCACTCACCCCTAGGGCTGTTCAACATAACACATCCACTTACTGGCGGAGGTGGGAAGAAACTGGGTATCTTTTGGAGTTTTTCCATAATAATGGATACTAGAGGGATTTTACTTACAGCCATAACATTAATAATATTATCCACAAAATCAGAGCTGAGGATCCGAGGTGTGAACTCGACCAGATCTCAAAAGGCACATGTCCTCATACTGTACGTACACCCCTGGGAAACATGGCATGCTTAAAGGCAATTACAGAATTCCAGAGGGACTGAAAGTAAAATATAATTTTACTGCAGGTACAGTACCTGTCGAAAGTTAATGTTTTGTGATTTATTTTCTACATTCTAGAACAATAGTGGAGATTTTAAAACTATGAAATAATACATATGGCATTAGGTACAGTAGTTACTGTAAGTAACATCAACACCGACAGGGCAGCTGTTCTGGAATAGTTCTGCAAGAACAGTATTGTGTCAAGTGCATTTGCAAAATCCATCAAGCACCATGGTGAAACTGACTCATGTGAAGACCATCACAGGAAATCAAGAAGTAGTTCATTTAGAGTTATCAGCCTCAAAAAAATCACCAATTTACACCCGGCACTGGTGCCTCAAAATCTTGTTAAGGCTCTGGGTTAGTGATCGGGAGGAAGGTTGGCAGATGAAACCCCACCACTGCCAAAGGCGTTAACACTATCTGCTCCGGAGACACTGCATCCTGGCAGAACCCGCACGCTGGACATACAGTATGTAAAAAAATATATAGTATAATAATAATAATAACAAATTAATAGGATTCTTTACCTTAATTAACATAACCTCCGATTATGATTATTGTTTAAAGGTTTAATTACTGTTCAAAGCAGATTATTGCATATGTTGGATTCGTTCAATATAATTTTACAATTTAGAAAGAAATAAAAAAATCAGGAAAGACTGGTAGTGTATCTATAGGAAGATGTTCTCATTAAAGAAATCTAATAATTTTCTTTCTTTTTTTTTTAAAGAACAAATCATGTTAGAACAAATAGTATCCTCTACCAGTAGAATGAAGATTTTCAGTTATTAATGTTTTTTTTGTTGTTGTCAATAATTCTGGAGGGAATTACAGTATATATGTTATTTAAAATCCGTAACTTTGATATCATGGAAATGTGATTAAAAAGTATTTGTTATATTTCCTTTCTTTCCTAAGGCTTTCACTTTCACCGTTATTCTGTGTCCGGAACGTAATATTTCTGCTTGTTTGTCAGTTGTGGCATGCGTTACATCATCATCATTATCCTTATCACTATTATAATATGCTATGATTTATATTTCCATCAAATTACAGTAGCAGAGCTCGACTTTAATTGGTGTTCACAGCTCCCTTGAGCCTGCCTCCAATTTAACCCCCGGGGTTGCGCGAAGAGATTAAGTTGTTTGTCCTTCACTACATTTCTCCTTTCTCTTCTCTCTCTCTCTCTCTCACACACACACACACTTTCATTGTCTCTCTCTCTCTATCTGTCACAAGCACATGTATTTCCTTTTCTTCTCACTTTGTTTTCTTTTTCCTGCTACAGGGGAGTTACTTCAGAGAGACCGTGCAGATCACAGACAGTTGAGTCAGAAAGTACAAAGGCCAGTAAAAGTCGCTGGCAGTGAATGTTTGTTGCGTGTTACAGACGGATGAGACTGGTGTATTTGGGGAATAGTGTTTAAAAAGAGTATGGAAACAGAGAGACAGAGACGGAGCGAGTTGGAGAGAGATTATAGGAAAGAAGAAAAGCCCCCCAGGATTATGAGTGATGTTCCCCATGACTTTGATGTAAATTTGATAGAAATTTTTATTTTTTTTTAAAACGACGAGACGGAAAGAGTGTCTGTGAAAGGGAAACTGAGTCTCAGACAGACAGACGGACAGATAGAGAAAGTCTGAATTCGAACATCATCAAGCATGGGCGCTGTCTTCTCATTAAAGTCTGCTGATCTAATTACAGCCAGAGCAACAAACATTCTCATTTGAGTCATGATTATATTTAGCAGATTCTGTCTCATTCCGTCTTGTTATTTTGTTGGCTTACTTCATATTTAAGCAGTGCAGTGTCTAAAACCGAAAACGTAATGTCAGCTTTAGGATTAAGCTGGCAGTCAGAGTTTAAAGGCACCAGCCACTTTAATAGGAACACTTGTACCGCTGATTATTCATTCATGCCAGCTGTCATCCCAGGGATTTTGACCATGGCATGATCGTTATTGCCAGATGTGCTGGGCAGGAGTATTTAACTGCTGATCTTCTGGACGCTTCATGCACAGCGTTCAATAAACCTTACATATTATAGTGCGGAAAAATAAGTACCATCCAGGAGAAACTGACTAGATTGGTAACTGGTAACTCTTTTGTTTTTTTTTGCAATCCTGTCGAGCAGAATAGCATCACATCCTTATATCATGAGGTGGCGATGAAAAATGTTAATTTGAAGCTACAGTGGTCACAGGTTCAGCCAGTATAGACAGTTAAAAATTGGGGAAACGTTTTGTGCATGCTTATGGTTAATTACAGAACATTCTTGCGTGAGTTGATCTTTCATGTCAGCTATTCTAGAGCTTGTGGTTTTTCGCTTTAAGTGGCAAGAAGGTATCTGACCACTCTGTATATTTCTGCTTAGGATGTTTCAAGATTGTTTTAATTGTCATTTCATATAAAAACATATTTTAAGGTCTCCTACTGTATATGTTCAGTGGTCTGAGATAAACCTAATGATCCACAAAGATGTTTTTCATAACCTCTGTTTCCCCTCCAATTCTGCCAAGGGTGCCAAAAATTCTGGAGCTGACTGCATAATATCATTGTTGTTGTTTTTTTTTTTAACATACCCTTAAGTTGTGTTTCCTGTTTTAAGATGGCCTGGTGGATTGCATGGATCCAGACTGCTGCGCTCAGAGCTCTTGCCTGAGTAATCCGCTATGCCGTGGATCACGTGACCCGCTCCAGATCATTCAGCAAAGCCAATCAGCCGGCAAGCAAGTCAGCTCTTTCTACGACAGAATCAAGGTGCTGTTGGGAAGAGACAGCACTCACATTATACTAGGAAGTAATCCCTTCAATGCCAGGTAAGTTATCATTCGTATTACCTGACAAACACATTAGAAGTCCCCGACTTATGAACATTCGAGTTACGAATTTCCACAGATATGAACAGACCGCGGTCCTACGAACATTCATAGATGCGAACAATTCACGGATATAGCTAATGTGCTTTGTACATACAATAGACACTGCAGTGCATCAGATACCAATATGTACAATTATATACAATATTTTCAGTGTGTAAGAGAATGTATAAAATACATTGAATAAAGTGCAAAACAGCTCTGAAACAAAATGCCGACTGGGATTCCCCTCGCGCAGAGACAACACTGTTACATTTCACTGTGAGATTAATTTCCTTAGACGTGATTACAGTTTTTGGCCACATGATGGCAGTGTGGAGAAAAGGGACAGATTGAGTCGAGTGGCTTGCTATGCTTTACATTGTATATTCGTGTTAAAGACGTATAAGACTCTTAAGACTTCGTCGGACTTGAGAACAAATCCGACTTACGAGCGCGCTCCCGGGACCAAACTCGTTCGTAAGTAGGGGACTACCTGTATAGGGGAGGAGTCAATTTGGTTCTTCAAATAATTTTGAATCAGATAGAGTGTCTGGATATGGTGTATTAAAGTGTCTTAATGCACAGTTACTTTAAAATGAAATAAATAATAATAATAATAATAATAATAATAGTAAATAATACACTGGTTCGACTTTTATCAACCCCCTAAGAATAATCAGGTGCTAATCAAAAGAGTTTAATATGACCACGAGGAAATCAAGGTCAGCCAGTGGACCCAAAACATCACATAATAAACCAGCGGACACATTCTCACAGGCTAATTAAAACCCCTGGAATTAATTTGCCACTGAAGTGTAAGTTGTAAACACAATATCGGATTTTCTGTAAACAATCTAATCACTTGCTGGATATTCACCAACACACCGCCATTTTATTCAACCTGCTTTTTTTTTCTCCTCCCCTTTCAACAGCGAATCCATGACCAAATCCTGCCATTTTCTTTTCACCAGTGCATTTCACTCCATCACTGCAACACATTTCCATCATATTAATGTCACAGGGCTCATATATTCCCGTAAATATGTTTTCATAATAATCTAGCTTTCATGTCTACTGCAGAAGCTGTTGCTTTTTCACACACATTTCCATTGCAGGCACATTTGAGCAATGCGAAATAGAATTTGACAGGTCCACACACACAAATAAGTGTACACACACACAGACACAGGATGTTTTCAACTTTTGTGCAACTGAGAACAGTGGGAGAGCAGTTGGCATGCTTTTATCGCTTTAGCGAAGCACATGAAAGCACATTGAAGCAATAGAGGCAGTGCTTTGGCACAGGTAACGTTAGATCATTTTATTTCAGATTTCATGCTTTTCATATCTTCTAGACTGATGAGGATGGGGAGGTCAGGGGAAAAAAACATAAAGTAAAACCATAAATTATTTATACCGATCAGCCGTGACATTAAAACCACTGACAGGTGAAATGAACCACATTGATTATCTCGATGCAGTGGCACCCGTTAGGCAGCAAAAGGGAATAATCAGGCCTCGAAGGTGATGTGTTTGAAGCAGGAAAAATAGGCAAGCTTAAGGATTTGAGCAACATTGAACCAGGATCAAATTGTGATCAGGGCATCCGGCTGTGAGAGACAGTTGTCAAATCGCCAACACATGATTGATACTGAAGTGCGTATTTACTCTGCAACAAACTTTTGCAGACTCATCAACTTGAGGAAAATGTCAGAGGTGGATATATAGCATTCTGCAAAATACAGTATCCCTCATTTCTTCATATTAAATTAGTTTCAATTAAAGAAACAAAAACAAATGTTTTACCGCAACAGGCTGCAAAGTTGCTGAAAGATACCATTTAATAATCGGCTGTTTATGTAACAACCTCAGCAGCAGCCTCATTTCCCCTCTCGTCTGTTCCAAACGCTCAGCATTCAGCATCACCAGTAGCACACTGGTTCATGCCTTAAGGTAAATGTGTTGTTTTTTTTATGATTGAATGATTCATAGATCCCTGTGTGGATTAACAATCAAAAATATTTATCTGAAACTGCTCAGATTAAGGGACTGGGCTGAAAATGAGATACAAAACTTGAGAGCCAGAAAGTCCTTCAGGAAGCCTGGAGTACTATTCCTCAAGACTGATTATATATCCACCTACATACAAAAAAAAATACTGGGCAAAATATAAAGAAATGAGGGGGGGGTCAACACTATTACAGAAATCATTCTGCTATAACCAAAACTAGTTTGACACAATATTTTGGCAGTTCTGCTTTTTAACACCCTTGAGGCAGTTTGGAGTAACTTTTTGCATCTTTTTGGCAAGTTTTCTCAAAAACTTTTTCTCCACTATTCAACACGAGAGCTCCCATGTGGTCTATGTAGTAATAAATATGACACCTTTGTCTTTTTGCTTTTGTCTCCGTATTTGTATCGGCGTGTGTAGCCTGGCGTCTCTGATTCGTGGACAGGTCCTGACATCTGATGGCACTCCTCTGGTGGGCGTCAACGTGAGCTTCGTGAACTACCCACATTACGGTTACACCATGACTCGTCAGGATGGCATGTGAGTATCCCTACAGACGGTTTCATCGGCGAAGTCTATCGATATAAACACCATGTTTTGTTTCCCACAGTATATAATGGGAACAATGGGAAGTGTGGATGAGGAATCCTAGGTTTACGTTTCTGTCTGCCTCTTCAGGTTTGACCTGGTGGCTAACGGGGGCGCGTCTCTGACCTTGCGCTTTGAGCGCGCTCCGTTTCTGAAGCAGGAGCGCACCGTGTGGCTGCCTTGGAACCGTTTCTACACCATGGACACTTTGGTCATAAAGACGCAGGAGACCGTCGTCCCAAGCTGTGACCTGAGCGGCTTTGTCAGACCTGACCCTGCGCTCGTGCCCTCTCCTCTATCTTCCTTCTTTAGCTCCAACCCTGCAGACAAGCACATTATACCCGAAAGCCAGGTACACACACACAAACACACACATGCTTGCTTAACGAGAAACATGGTAATACTAACCGGGAAGGAAAGCTATTAAGGATAAGCGTGATCATGGTGTATGAGGAACACTTTGGATATGAATATTATTATTTATTAAATGAATTCAGTAATTGTGATTCTTGTTTGAGTTCCGTACCTTACAACAAAGACTAGCTGTAGATAAACATCTATAACATCAAACACCCTTATATACAGTATGATTTATAGTGTCTATTTCTATTTATACATTCATATCTGTTTCTTTTTACGTTAAACATGTTTCGCATGTTGCTCCACAGAAAAGCTCCACATTCCTCAGTCGGTCATTAACGGAAAAAAATGCTAAACTGAATTTCTAATGAAACCTGAAAATAAAATAATGAGAGGAGCCTGGGGCTTTAAAACAGTTTGCCTGAAGGGCAATAATATGCAGTAGCTTGGTAAAACTAAGAAAACAATGACTCACAGCAGTGTAAAAGAGCACCGGTTCCCTGGAGCGTCTCTTTAATCACCTGTAACCTTCTTTGCCTTTGTGTAATATTGTCTTCATGGAGATAATTTTTTCTCCGCTGCTTTGAAAAGCTGCATAACATGCAGATAATACGTGCATTCTTTCTTTCTTTCTTTACCATATTTAATGTATTTCCCGAATAAGCCTCACATTGATGTAATTTACTGTATTCGTTAAAAATAACAGGGAACCGTCAATCATCACTAATTAATGCTTCTTTATTTAACTCGCCTTCTTTTAGGTTCTTCATGAACAAGTGGAGATCCCCGGTTCTAGTCTGAACCTGTGCTATCTGAGCTCGAGGACATCCGGATACCACGCCCTCCTTAAAGTCACCATGACTACCGCCCAAGTGCCTGTCAGCCTGGCCAAGGTGCATCTGATGGTGGCCATCGAGGGTCATCTGTTTCAGAAGTGGTTCCACGCCTCACCCAACCTGGCCTACACGTACATCTGGGACAAGACGGATGCCTACAGGCAGAGAGTGTATGGCCTGGCTGAGGCTGTAGGTGAGTGCTCTTTAAGGTGCACAGAGTGTTTGCTTGCAGTACTTTTTTTTTTTTTTTTTTTTTTCCGTAGCATCTGTGTGGTCCAGATAACTGGAGTTATGGGAGTCTGGTCATATGATTGATTGAGCTTGTCATGTGATTATGTTCTATTTCAAGTATCACAAAAGATGGAGGTTGTGGTCTGTAATTCCTCCTGGATACATGGAGTGAAAAAGGCATTCAAGCACAAGTAGCAAATATTTGACAATGTTATTTTAAAACAGCTGCGTTCCAATTACCAGCCTGATGTGACTCCATTCTAGTGACTTTTTTTTTAGCGCCGTGTGAACGCACTAATCTGATGTTATTCAGATCAGATCTGAGTCACTTTCGGTCCCGGATCAGATACACATCCGATACGCGGTCATGCAGCTTGAATGAGAACGAGCAGATCAGGATTCCTGCGACGTTTTTCGCTTACGTTTTTTCATAGCTAAATCAGCTAAAGTGCATCACATTCACATTACACGTTTGTTTTTGTTTTGCTTCCATCCTTCGTCTAGACCTCTAAACGCTCAGCTTCCTCCAGAGCAAAACCCCGAGAATATACAAGCACGAGCACATGACGTTCTTCAGCTCAGATGGTGTGAGCAAAGATGTATTGATGTTTGCAGAGTATAGACATGTCTGCATTATATATGAATGTGAACCGGTGTTATGCGCTAAAATGCCCCCTGCCATGGATTGCACCCCCCCTCCCCCAACAAAATCGCGATCAAATATTGTATTAGAGCATAAATTCATAGGTTAATGGTTTACAAATTACATGAGAAAATAAAATAATCAATTTGAAAATAAATATGTTGTATATGAAAAAATATAAATATTAATATTTTTTTCATATACAGCATGTATACTTTTATATTGCCAGGCCACAGTTGTAAATAAGAAACTTGTTCTTAATCTGTCTTGCCTGGTTAAATAAAGGTAAATTAAAAAAAATAATAATAATATTGTT
>JAOTQY010000018.1:8554424-8570167 GCA_026413445.1 Dolichallabes microphthalmus | reverse complement strand
ACTGGAATTAAATGATGCCATAACTCTCGAACTCGTACAAGCCTGAAACCCTTTCTTATGTCAAAAAAAATTTGTAAAAATAAACTTTAGATATGTTCATCAACTGTCATGTCATAGTTGTAAATGTTATGAAAATTCTAATAACATTAGAACAATCTAATTTAGTAATGAAGGATAATGATATTAATAAGGACATTAATTATAATCTCAAACACCAACTTTGTTTTGTCAATTGTATTGCAGGTTGATAAATATCATATATTTCCACGCGTTTTTAAAAAAATTATTATTATTACTGTTATGGCAACAGAAGCAGAGGAATGAGCTGCTTTCATTTTCATCAACAACAAAACAATCTTCCAAACAGTTTTAGTGCCATCTAGTGGCAGAAGTACTGCAGTACTGCTTCCTTAGATGTTCCGAGTCATTTTACTGAAAACAAGATCTGGTAATAAAAGGTTACGTTTCAAATAATTTCAGTGTGATCTGTGATAATATTTGTGTGTAATATTAATAATCTTAATGGTGGTGGCGTAGTGGATGGCGAGCTGTGGTTTTGCACCTCCAGGGTCCGAGGGTTCGATCCCTGCCTCAGGTCTGTGTGCAGAGTGTTCCTCTCCGTGCTTGGTGGGTTTCAATAGTCCAAAGACATGCAGATTGATTGCGGTTTTAATTGGCGCCGCCAGATTGCCCCTAGTGTGTGTGTATGTTGTGTGTGTGTGTGTAAGTATGTCCTGCGAAGGATTGGCACCTTGTCCAGGGTTTACCCCGCCTCATGCCATAAGTCTCCTGGGATATGTTCCAGGTCCCAATGACCGTGTACACATGATAAAGTGATATAAAAGAAGGAATGAATAATAATAATAATATCTCTTTGATCCTTTTGAGAGTGAAGGAAACATTGCAACCTGCATATTCATACAATATACAACTTTATTTGCAGCTACGACACAGAGGGTCGCTTAACGAACGTGTCCTACCCCACTGGTACAGTGACCAGCCTGCGCCGAGAAATGGAGCAGTCCATCACCATCGACATGGAGAGCTCGAACAGGGATGATGATGTCACTATCATCACCAACCTGTCCTCAGTGGAGGCATCGTATACTGTGCTTCAAGGTAAGAAGAGTAAATAGGAGTATACGACTTCACAGCACACGAGCACTTACAGTACAGGCTACAGGTTTGACGTTGTAGCGCATCACTAAAGCAACAGGTAGCGTGGAATCCCCTCTTGACTAACTGCAATGAAATGTATTTCGTCCAACAGGGCGTAGAAAACAAAATCAGAACGAGTCCAGATGTTCGGCTATATTTCTTTCCAACAACGGATCACTTTCAGTAATATCCCACTAGCTATGCCATGCTTCCTATTAAAGCCAGCTTCAGCATGTGTTGTTTACTCGGGATAAATGAGTTTGAAGGCTTTCCTGAGCTGTCGTTAGATACCCGGTGCTTGTTAACCGTGTTCTGGAGTGTACTTAAAAGTTTCTGATGACTTTTCAATGTGTAAATGATTGCATTTTGTGCGTGCATGTCTGTAGAGAGTGCCGGCTGATGCAATTACAGCGTGTAAATGGAAGCGAAGGCATTTGTGCTGCTTTTAGCCCAAACCAGAGCGCTTTATTCCCGGCAATAATATCAGCCTCATTTTTTTTTTTTTGTCTCCCGCACACATAACCCGGCTAGAATGATACGTTTTCTAGTAATGTGTCGAATCCGATCAAGTCTGAAGCCTTACAGCAAATAAAAACGCAGCTTGGTTTCTCATTCCTCGCGCAGTTCTTTAATATCTCCCTGTTGCCTTCTCACAGATCAAGTTCGGAACAGCTATCAGATGTATTACAACGGCACCCTGAGGGTCTCCTATGCTAACGGCATGGGACTCAGCTTTCACACCGAACCTCACATCCTGGCAGGCTCGGTCACGCCGACCATCGGGAGGCGCAACATTTCTCTCCCGACAGACAGCGGCCTGAACTCCATCGAGTGGAGGATGAGGAAAGAGCTGACCAAAGGCAAAGTCACGGTGTTTGGAAGAAAGCTGCGGGTCAGTATGGGGTTTTGGAAAAAATGAAAGAGATGGTCAAAATTAGTTGTATGCTTTTACTGTGAATATTTACATATATGCATACAGTACTGTGCTAAAGCCTTCTTGTAATATACTGTATTATCTGTAGTACAAATGGTCTTTCATATGTTTATCATTATTTTATAAAAACAATACATTCACTATATAAAAATAAATAAATAAATAAATAGCATTACAGAAGATTTTTTGCATGTCTGTAAAAAAGCAGCGAATGAAATGACAGACCAGTGTTCAGATGGAAAATACATAATAAATTAGGCTCCCGGGTTTTGCACGAAAATAGAAAAGAGCAAGTGTGACAAAGCTACCAGAAGAACTCTGGAATATTCTCCAGCACCCTCAGTAAAACCTACTATCTGTTTTACTTACAATATAAAACTACTCAAATCTGGATCAAACACTGATTATTTTTAAGCAAAGAGTTTTCACACTAAAAATGATTGACTGTGTTTGTTTTATTACTCGTTGGTGATCTTTTTAAAAGTTTCCTTTACTGTAGAAAGGTTTTGTAAAAAAAAAAAAATAAATAATAATCTTATGCCATTTTTTTGCATGGTCCTCAGACGTTTGTTGCACAGCACTGTAAGTAAAACAGCTGTTAGGTTTTACTGAGCGTGCTGGAGAATCTGAGTTCTTCTGCTAACTCTGTCACACTTTCTTCTTTCTATTTCCATGCAAAACCCTCATGTTGCTTCCTTTACAGGCATGTAAATGTTTTCTGTAATGTTATTAATTTTTAAGGGATGTTAGGAAATAGTGCATGATTTTGTACATAATAATAGACATATATAACAACATTTGTACTGCAGATAATACGGTGGCTTCGTTTTTTGGACAGTACTGTACAGTATGTGTTATGTTGGTCTTGGGTTGACTGACAGCCGTTAGACAACTTGCACATCAACTTCATGTCTGAGATTTTGTGTAACTTGGCAGCACAAGCTTACGGAGAGTTCTTCGGTTACTGTGAAAGCGTCTGCCTCAGATCAGTGTCAGTTACCTGTCAATAATCTGATAACAGTGTTATAACGAGTAGAATTAGTAGATATGTGATAAGAATGACACTAAGATGGTGCAATTCTTTAAAATGTTTACAGGCTCATGGCAGGAATCTGCTCTCCATCGATTACGACCGCAACACGAGAACCGAGAAGGTGTACGACGATCACCGCAAGTTCACGCTGCGCATCATTTACGACGCTCTGGGCCGTCCTGCCACCTGGCTCCCGAGCAGCAGTCTGGCGCTGGTCAATGTGTCCTACTCACCCACGGGGCGTCTAATGGGCTTACAGAGGGGCAGCATGAGCGAGAAGAGCGAATTCGATACGTTTGGCCGCATCCTTTCCCGGACCTTTGTGGATGGGAGGGTGTGGGGCTTCAGCTATCTCGATAAGGTGATTTATGCTTGGTCTGATTGTTGGTGCTGTATTTGTATAGCGTGTATAACGGAGAAACTTACTATAGAGTAAGAGAAAGTAAATGATCATTTACATGAGATGCAGCGATACAGTCTAATTTAATAAGTGGCCTTCCACATCAAATATTAATTCAAGTGTCGCTTCTTGTTTGTTTCTCCGTGCACAGTCGATGGTGCTGATGCTGCAGCAGAGTCAGAAGCAGTACGTGTTTGACTTCGATAGCTCCGGTCGACTTACGGCGGTCACCATGCCCAGCATGGCCAGACACACCATGTCCACCCATGTCTCTGTGGGCTACATCCGCAACACCTACAATCCTCCCGAAAGCAACGCCACCGTCATCCATGACTTCAGTGAGGACGGACGTCCCCGGGCCACCTTTTACCTGGGAACAGGTCGTCGTGTGCTCTACAAGTATGGAAAGCTCTCCAAACTCTCCGAAATACTGTACGACTCGACCGCAGTTACCTTCAGCTTCGACGAAACCGCTGGGGTTCTCAAGATGGTCAATTTGCAAAGTGGCGGCTTCTCCTGCACGATCCGCTACCGCAAGCTCGGCCCCCTGGTGGACAAGCAGATGTACCGTTTCTCAGAGGAGGGGATGGTCAACGCCCGCTTCGATTATACCTACCACGACAACAGCTTCCGCGTGGCCAGCATAAAGCCGGTGATCGGAGAAACTCCCCTTCCTGTAGATCTTTACCGCTATGATGAGATCTCCGGCAAGGTGGAGCACTTTGGCAAATTTGGCATCATTTACTACGACATTAACCAAATCATCACGACAGCTGTAATGACCCTGAGCAAACATTTTGACGCTCATGGGCGCATTAAAGAGGTGCAGTACGAGATCTTCCGCTCTCTTATGTACTGGATGACGGTGCAGTATGACAGCATGGGCCGTGTGATCAAGCGTGAGCTTAAAATTGGGCCGTACGCCAACACTACTCAGTACCGTTACGAGTACGACGGCGATGGCCAGCTTGTTGGTGTCAAGGTCAACGATTGGTCCATGTGGCGCTATAGCTATGACCTGAACGGCAACTTGCACTTGCTGAACCCTGGAAACAGCGCCCGGCTGCTACCGTTGCGCTACGACCTGCGTGACCGCATCACACGCCTCGGGGACATGCAGTACAAGCTGGACGAAGATGGTTTTCTCAGCCAGAGGGGCTCTGACTTCTTTGAGTACAACTCCAAAGGCTTGCTGGAGCGGGCTTACAGCCGCACAGCCGATGGTTGGAGCGTTCAGTACCGCTACGATGGGCTCGGGCGGCGTGTGTCGCGTCGCACTTCTACTGGCGAGCACCAGCAGTACTTCTACGCAGACCTCAATCACCCAAGCAGGGTGAGCCACATCTTTAACCATTCCAGAGCCGAGATCACCTCATTTTACTACGACCTCCAGGGCCACCTGTTCGCCATGGAGGTGAACGGAGGCGAGGAGTACTATATAGCTTCAGATAACACAGGCACCCCGCTGGCGGTCTTTAGCAGCAACGGGCAGATGGTGAAGCAGTTACAGTACACGGCGTACGGCGAGATATACCATGACTCCAACCCAGACATCCAGCTTGCGCTTGGCTTCCATGGAGGCCTGTATGACCCTCTCACCAAGCTGGTCCACTTTATCCAAAGAGACTATGATGTTCTGGCAGGCCGCTGGACCTCCCCTGACCACACACTCTGGGAGAGGATAGGCAAAGAACCGGCGCCATTCAACCTGTACATGTTCAAGAACAACAATCCTCTCAGCGACATGATCGATGTTAAAAACTACGTGACAGGTAAGAGTAAAAAACAAACTGAAAGCTTAAGAGATGCGGGTATCATCGGTACTTTAATACCATTTCCCTGGCACATAATTAGCAGAGTATTACCTGCTAATTGGTCTGCAAAACTAAATATTGTGATCATCAGAAGCCTGCATAACCGCTTAGATTATTCATTCTCTTCCCGTGCTCTCTTTTCCTAGATGTGAAGAGCTGGCTGGTCATGTTCGGCTTTCAGCTCAGCAACATCATACCTGGTTTTCCGAGGCATCCATTATATTTCGTTGACCCCCCATATGAATTGCTTGCCAGTCAGGACAGTGACAGCTCCCAGGTATGCTTACTTTACCAGTACTGTGTAATAATACCATGCTCTCCGTTTTTGTTTTTTGCCGAAATGAACCGAGGCTAACATATTCTCTTCGACCTTCACAGCTGTTCACAGGAGTACAGCATTCAGTGGAGCGACACAACAAAGCGTTCATGGCTCTGGAGGGAAGGCAGCTCAACAAACAGTGGCGTGTTAAACGAGACAAGCCCGGCTATTGGTTTGGCACCAGCACACCTGTTGTGGGAAAAGGCATGATGCTGGCCATCAGAGAGGGCCACGTTTTGGCATCCGTGACAAGTGCAGCCAGTGAGGGCAGCCGCAAAATCGCACAGGTACTTACCGGTGCAATTTACCTTGAAGGCATGCACTACACAATAGATAGGCGTGACTGGCACTTCTTCGTTAAGCTCGGGCTACCCGACGGCGACCTCTTGGCCCTGGGGATCACTGGTGGACACAGGGCACTGGACAGCTACGTCAACGTGACAGTGAGCGGTCGATCTCGTCGCGGGGTCACTGTGGAGATTCACACAGCTGCGGTAGTGTTTAGTGTACGTTACGGGCTCGGAACCGAACTGCAAGAGAAGGAGCGAGCTCGTGTGTTGGAGCAAGCTCAGCAGAGGGCGGTGGCTCGAGCCTGGGCCACGGAGCAGCACCAGGTACAGGAGGGCAGGGATCTGAGCCGGGCATGGACCGAGAGCGAGAAGCAGCAGCTCCTGGCAGTGGGGAAAGTCCTAGGATACGAGGGTTACTACATTCTCCCGGTGGAGCAGTATCCTGAACTAGCGGACAGCAGGGCTAACATTCAGTTCCTCAAACAGAATGAGATGGGAAAGAGGTAACAGATCCCTGGCTGTTTCTGGCCGTCATTTTCTCATCTCCTACGGACAGAGGAACCCGAATCCAGAAAGAGCTGCCAGCAATTTCCACAAAGACTTCATCCGCCTTGAAGAAGCTACAGCACGCAGCCTAAACAATCTGGACTGGATAAAGGCTTGTAACTACACAAAGTTTTTTTTGTTTTGTTTTTTGTTTAGACTTTTTAAGAGATGTCAGAAGTTAGACCATTTTGGGGCTCAGTGATGGCAAGCCTGACATCCATATCATCAAGGCACGGTTCAAAAAAACAGCAAGCAGATAAGAAAGACACTGAAAGTTGGTCACCGTCTCAGGCCTCAAAATATGATTGTCACTTAAGCCATCACTTGCCAGTATATGTATTAAACCTGTGGACGATTAACCCTGCGGGATTCATTTGAAAGATTTCGGCAGAAGGAACTTCGATGCGTCTCATTTCAGTCTCTTGTCCCCCACAACGTGTCCACAGACTTTGACTCGTACTAGAAAGGAGTTGTGGCGAAGGGCACTGCGTTGGAGTACACATCAAGCGTGGCTCTCGAGATCTCTGTCCTTTTACATTTGCACTATAAGACAATCACGAGGAGATTTTTGCAAGTGAGCACGAATCTTCATAAAAGATTGATCGTTTTGTTTAGCCTTTGTATAATATGTAAAACTCCGAGATTTTTCTTTTATTTTAATTTGCAGCCAAGCGAAGAAGTTATAGAAAGGTAATATATTGTGTCTTTTGTTTATACTTTAAATTATGTCTTTGAAACTGTGAAATACATATTAATCTTATCCTATATGTAAAAACTGTCAGTAAGTAGGAGGACTGAATTAAAACCCAGTGTGTACATTTATTTAAAGTGACTTTATGTTTGGCAAAACTTCATGTAAAGGAATTCATGCTGAACAGTTCACGTGACGTAGGGTTTGGTTTTTTCCTTTTTCTAATTGAGTTCTGTTATTGTTGCTGAACCAGAATCTCTTCTCTCTCTGCCTGTGAAACGCCACAGTGGATGTCAAGACGTACGGCTTGTGTAAAAAAATAAACACACACACACACACACACACACTCGAACACTATACTATGGGAATTTGAAAATAAACCATTAAATTTTTACACTTTAATTGTGCTTTTTCCTCACAAGAGCCAAATAAATGTATTTTGTAAGTTTGTGTTCTTAATTACATCCAATTAAAGAAGCAGTTGTGAGCAGACGAGAATGTGTATGTGCAGCATTACCGAAGGTGTCTGGTTATATGCCATGTTAAAGCTGTGAATGTGTTATACTGTAAATGCATACAGTACATCTGTTGTCAAAACAATTTATGTGTCCTAAAAGTTACCAGGGATAAATTTATGGATAACATAAAGGGTAATAAGGGGGATTTCCTGCATTACTGATCTTTTCGCTAGAGCACTCCGATTTGCCTGTAATCTAGATTTTTCCATGGTTCATGGTTAAGTCTCCTACGAATTGACTATGCATTGGCTATGAAATGTTAAGGAATCCTTATGAACCATGCAGGACTTCCCTACAAACCATCAAGAAGTGTCTAAGCACTGTCACAATTTATAAACCAAGTTACAGAATACATATTATACTTCACAATGAATTCCCAGGACTTGCCGAGAATCTAATTTCTATTCAAGGACATCACGATTGATAAGCAAATGACGTTTACTAAGCTTGATTATAGCTTATAAGCAACAAGCGTTCAAGTTTTACAAGGAGACAAAGTACATTCAGACCTAGAAGGGAAATAATTTTCCACGGTTTGACTCTAGTCAGATACTTAAACTAAAGCAAGGCTAATTTTAAAGAACATACATTAAGTTTGCGGACTGGATATTCCGCTGTGGCGACCCCTTGCCGGGAGCAGCCGAAAGATCAACAACATACATTAAGTTTCAAAAAGATTCAAAATTATGTTCAAGTTGGTGCAAAAGAAATGGCACCCCTGCAAATTATTGCTTTTCCCTCCGTATTCCGGTCCACCTCATCCTTCAACCAGATAGGAAACATGAAGAATTTCACCAGCTGATCCAGGAGGATGGAAAGAGTGAAGCTGATTGGTTGCAGCATTCTGAAAAGCTGAGATTTTTCATTTCTATTTGTAAACAAAATTGAGCACACAAAAGATGCAACATGTGAACAGACCTAAAGACAGTCAAAATACACAGCAACCTAGTCTGACGAATGGCACCGTCTGGCTTTAAAAAAAAAAAAAAAAGGTATATATACAGAGGTGGGTAGTACAATTACTTGAGAAACCTTTTGGAAAAAATGTACTTCTACGAGTAGTTTTACTGCACCATACTCTTTACTTTTACTTGAGTAGATTTATGAAGAAGAAACGCTAGTCTTACTCCGCTACATTCAGCTACACTCGACTCGTTACTTTTCGAACCATTTATTCTACACATGCAGCCGGTAGATCTACCACATGACTGTTTCACCAATCAGACGCAGCAACAATAATCACATGACTCATGTTTGACCAATCAGGTCTTCAGCCGCTGTTCTACAAATTCATCCTACCTGTGTATCCGTCCTACACACGCTCACTGTGCATGCGCAGCTAAATGTTTCCGCATATTTCTCTAATTTTGCGGATCAGCCAAACATCCAGGCTGCTACTAGTGGGATCGTGCGGTTAGTGTACAATCTCGCGCAAAGTATAGAAAGCTTTTTTCATGTTTGTGTGATTATATGTTAACGTAACAGTCTAAGAATATATAAGTATATTTCAGTACATTTTTATGCATCACAATATACTTATATATAATTATTATGACTTCTAAAAAATAAAATAAAAATCGAACATTACGATTGAAACAGTTCCTCAGTACTTGAGTATCTTTACACCGAATACTTTTTTACTCTTACTTGAGTAATATTACTTGAGTACATTTTTTGGCTACTCTACCCACCTCTGTATTGTTGCAAGCAGCAATGAATGGGGCCAAGCACCCTGTGCCATCACCACCCTGGTGCTACAGGAAGACAGTGGGCACACCAAGCACATGTATTTAAAGGGCACATGCCAATACCATTATGACAATTAGGGCTGATGTCATAGTACTTGGGCCCTAAAAAACAGTGCGGTCACTAGACGGAGTCACTGAGGGTGGTTATTTTTTTTACACATTTGGATCATAACGTCCTCACTGGGGAGACGTGATTGATACAGACAGAGCCTCGCTTTTCTGTGTCTTCAGGAAAGAACGTGAAAGTTCCCGTTAGCCGTTAACTAAATCGATAATTATGACCGGGTGCCTGTTAGCCGACAATTGAACTCAAACAAAACAAAAAGGTTTTATTTTGAAGTAGGAAACTTGGCGGATCTCCCATAAGACACTGCATCAAGTGGTCAGTCATCCAGGTGAGGTTGTTTGTGAGTTCGTTCATGTTCACTGGACATCTCTCGTGTTTATGTAGAAATGTTTCACTACTTTCAGCTTCTTCAGTCTGAGGGAAGGTGGTAAGTGCCACCTATTTGTATCCTCCAGGGTCAACTATGGGAAACTAAAATTAGAAGTCTACAGGAAAGCCACATCCACAGACCAATACTTGTGGTTTGACTTCCACCACCCACTGCAGCACAAATTAGGTGTCGTCAGGGTGCTGCACCACAGGGCAGAAAACAGCTCCCTCCTCACTGACGCTAACAAGAAGGAATACAGGAATCTTAAGACAGCTCTCAACGCCTGTGGATATACTAAGTGTGCTTTTAACAAAAGAGCTGCCAGATCTAACAGAAGGATGACAGAGAGAACTGAGACCCAGAAACAATGAAAAAACGCTCAATTCCCGTCTTTGTGAGTATGGAGTTTGTTCTCTCTGTGCTTGGTGGGTTTCCTCTGGGTACTCCGGTTTCCTCCCACAGTCCAAATGCATGTAAATTACGGCTTATTGTCCAATTGCCTGGAGTGTGTGTGCCCTGCGATGGTTTGACACCCTGTCCACTGTGTAACCTGCCTTGTGCCCTAAGCCTCCTGGGATCGGCTCCAGGCCCCCGCCACCCTGAATACAGGATAAAGCAGTATAGATATTGTGAGAGTGAGTCATTTCGCCCCCCCAAAAAACAAGTAGGTGCATACTGCCACCTGCTGTATCAGAGTGTAAATACGCAAGTGTACTCAAATGCAAGTATGAAGAAATTATTTGAACACTGACCAGAAGGGGGAGCAATTGTTCTTGGACATGGTTCAAATCAATCGAACCTAAAGTAAAAAAAAAAAAAAAAACGCCCTCAGACGCAACCCGTCTCCAATTCTTCATTCTCCGCTTTCATCCACCCCCAGGAACATCACGACCTCATCCACAAGGAAAACCACACCTAAGGACCCTTTACTTACTTCTCTCCCTAATCTCTTTCTATTGCTGGATCTTCCTAATCACTCCTACTCTCACTTTCTCTATTGTTCACCTAACCAGACTTTCCAGACAGGGTTTGTATCACCCTGGACGATACAAATATGTGGAATTTCCCATCAGACTGAAGAAGGTAATTGGATGAGTAGTGACTGACTCATTTTTACCTTAATATGTAACTCATTAGTGGACTTTAAACAGTATTGTACAGAAAGAAGTCAAAGGTGGGGGAGAGAGAGAGAGAGAGAAAAACACAGAGGCCATAAACACACAATCTTTGGAGACGGTGGAGAGCAGATAGAGCTGTAATGTTTATCTACTTATTTGCTTTTCTTTTTTTTTTTTTTAAATAGTAAAAAATAAATGCAACAAATATTGTTATTACAGAACAATCATGTGAACTCAAAAAACAATTAATTCATCATGTTTGGACTCAATCTCATACTTCCACATGCAGTAGCACCAATTATATGCTCGTTGTACTTTTATTCTGGTATCATAAGGTCAGTTGAATAGATAAAACAGCATTAAATCATTTTATTGATGTCTCCAAAACTCTGTATAGCTTTAACTGGCAAATGAATAACATGGACCATCTTTCTGTTCTTGATCAGTCAGCTGATTTATTCCATGTGCAGCTGCAGCAGATGTTTGAACACTTGAGAAATTCACACTAAACATTGAAGCAGGTAAGCACAATCTTTCCATCAGAATGTCTGGTCAATGTCAAACCCTGAGTCTCTGGTGCAGAAATGCGTCTGCTGCTCTCTACCTAAACACACAGCTCCTTTTCCGTCTTTTTCCACTGGGATGAACATCTGTCACAAGTAGACGGCGTTAAATACAAATGTGCTCAGGGTCAAGTTAGTCTTGTTATCTGACGGATGATCAGAAGGTTATTTAAGATGCTGTGAAAGGTGTCCTGATACTGTACATCCCTTACACAACAAAACACCACCTAGGGTCTTCAGGGTTGCCAAGCTCGACGTCTTCAAATGGAATTGAACTACATTTAAACAGTGCATACGGAATTGTTGCATACCTTATATGCACTGTATTAAATCCTACAATGTGGTCAAAAGTATTGACGCCTGATAAACTTACATTTATCATTCCAATAAACTTGGATATTATTGTGGATATTAATTTACCCTTCCTTTTGCTCCTATAACAGACTTCCTCACTTTTCGTGACAGCAGGGTACACCCTGGATGGGGTGCAGCTTTGTGGCAACAGTGTAGGGAAGATCCACATATGCATGTGATGGTTGTGACACATGCTACTAAATATCTCTCTTATCATGAGCTCTGCTTGTTAGTAAACAGTGAAGGAATTTTGTGCCACGAGGCAGGGTACACACACACACACACACACTGTGGGAAATTTGGAAACACCAGGTAGCCTGATCTGCATGTCTTTGGACTGTGGGTTCTCCCTGGGTTTCATCTGGGTTCTACAGTTTTTTATCCCACTTTCCAACAAACGTACATATAAGCAGATTACAAACCTTCTTTCGGCTGCTCCGGGCGAGGGGACGCCACAGCGCACCATCCGATCCACACACAAACTTGGCACAGGTTTTACCACTGGATGTCCTTCCTGATGTAACCTTCCCATTTTTCTACCTGGGCGTGGGACTAGCACCAGTACTGCGTGATAGTATGGGGTGTGGCAACCCATTGCCTAATCAACAACCTAAAGTAGGGGTCGACACCCTTAAACACTGAAAGAACCATTTGGACCCATTTTTACAGAGAAAAGAAAACACCGGGAGCCACAAAACACTTTTGACGTCTAAAATTTTAACGTTTTTTACATTTATGCCATTTATAAAATAAAAATAAAAAACTATAGTGTGTTTCATTTATGAAATCTATGAACTGCTATAGAGAAATGTTATTTTTTTTAAAAGAAGCTGGGTTGAAGGGTACTTTCAAATAAAATACTCAATGTCTATTTGAGTCCTCCTCCTTAAATCATCCAAACCAAAACTGCCATCTGCTTCTGTTTGCTGTCATCCTTTTATCGCGTCTACTGTTGTGATGCATATTTTGAGCTGAAAAAAATGTAACACATTTAAAATTAAACCTACAATAATCACCATAACCTCCACTCTCACTCACCTTCTATACCGCTTAATCCTGGATTCAGGGTCGCGGGGGCCTGGAGCCTATCCCAGGAGACTTAGGGCACGAGGACTGGGTGCCAATCCATCGCAGGGCACACACACATACACACACTCACAATTCGCAATTTGGGAACACCAATTAACCTAACCTGCATATCTTTGGACTGTGGGAGGAAACCGGAGTACCCAGAGGAAACCCACTAAGCACGGGGAGAACATGCAAACTCCATGCACACAGAGACGGGAATCGAGCCTGGCCGGGAATCGAACCCGGACCCTGGCGGTGCAAGGCGAAGTGCTAACCACTACACCTCCGTGCCGCCTCACAATAACCACCATAATCTTCACATTTAGGATTCCATGCGGCTCCGGAGCCGCGGGGTGCCGACCCCTGACCTAGAGCCTTAGCCACCTGCGCCATCACTCGCCACATGTAAGCAGATTGTCGGTGCTAAATTACGCCTAGAATATGTGCGATTATGTACATGCATGCAGCTCAACAATTTAATGGCGTCCCATCAGACATGAATTCCGACAAGTGGTAGTGTTGTGTTATCTGATATTGTTTCAGTTTCAAGTTACCTTTAGAATATAAAAGCAGTTTTATCAGCCCAAACTGGGTCTGCAAACGCCTGGCTCCATGTTTTCTGAGAGTGGGTTCAAGCTATTCTGCTGTCGTTCCAGCAGTGTATGTTTGTGGCTCTTGGCCTGAGGCCTGAAATAAATGTAATCCAACAATTGCAGGGTGCAGAGAATATTTTGGTGACAAAAAAAATGATAGGATTCAGAATTCGGAGAAAATGATAAAGTGAAAAGACATCAAACCGGTGAAGTGATTTAGTCCGACAGACGGATGGCATTGCTGTTTATTGGTGATGTAAGGAAAGCGTTTGGCTCGGGCTTGCGCGGTAAATGACTGGTCATGTGATACGTTTCGATTAGCGCCAGAAGGATGTGAAGTTGGACGTTGAGTACTGTCCTGTACTGTAGATGCAGACGAGTGAAACTTTATTAAACTGCTTCCAAATAAACCTCGTGAGAATGAAAGAAAGTCGACTTCCTGTTTCTCCATCGTATTAGAGCAGCTATTAGGTTTTAACATGGAAATAAATCATCAAAACAGCCGCAGGATTAGCAATTACCATAAACGCATGGATGCTTAATGTAGCTCGAGAAGCACATTTACTGTCTGTGTGTTTTTACGATTTACCGGCTTCTTCTGTTTTATAAAATGCAATGTGTAATATTAATATTGTGTTAAATAGACCATAAAGAAATAGAATACTGTGCAGAAGTCTTAGGCACATGCAAATAACTGCTGTATTTATGTAAGGATGTCTTAAAAAACAAGGTTCTACATAAGAAACATAATATAAGAAGCAGTAAACAGTGATTAATGGAATAAAGTCAGTAATTGTGTGACGAGTCTTTGTTTAAAATACAGTCTCAGGTCGAGTTGGTGCAGTTTTATAAGTAAATTAACTGCTTAGGTTTTTACGGAAAAATCCTGCAGAACCAGTTACAGTCTTCCCGAGAACTTTTTCATGCATGCAAAACCCAGAAGCTACCTTTTTTTTCTTTTCTTTTCTTTTTTTTATCAGAAAAGTGTTCTTTTACATAATAAATATGCTGCTTTCTTTTCCGGCCTACAGATATTTTCCTGTAAGATTAAAAATCTTTGCTGGAATCCTAATATTTGGAAATCAGATGTTTTTTGTGTACTGACTTAATAATGAAGTCATAAAATTAACTTGTACGCTATAACAAAGTTTGTATGACACAAAGAAACAGGGTGCCTAAGACTTTTGCACAGTACTGTATATACATTTACAGTCACAGTTCTGCAAAAAAATTTAAAATAAATGACTCGTTCAAGTATTGTCGACTTTTTCTGGTTTGGAGAAACTGGCACTCCAACTGTCCAACCACAGTGAGCAGAGAGGCATCTCGGAATCAACGACACGTCAAACCTTAACCTTTCACCATCCTTATTAATAAAAACAGCAATGGAAAAAAATTTCTTTGCATTTAGCATTTTCTCTGGGCAATAATAAAAAAATATATATTTATTTTCCCGGTATAGGCCTCTTACAAACGGTTCCGATATCGCGTCATGGTAAAAGTAAATGAGAAAAGTCACATCACATGGTAGCCTTCATGTAGGCGTGCAACAGCACAAATGCTTTGGTGCATTAGGTCCAGCTTATTTTTTACAAGGTTAGGGTAAAAAATGAAGTGACCCGTCATTAACTGGAAAAGTGTTTGTAGAGATAGTTGAGAGGTTAAACATTTTTTTAAATTATATAGATGCTACTACATCAAGATGGCTTAATCAGGTTAAGCACAACACATTGTTCAGTACCATACAGTGACTTTAATGTGCTTTACCAAATAAGTGTGCAGAACATTAAAGCATTAAAGCGTTAAGGCAGACCGCCTGCAACAGCGGAAAACCACATGGGATTCCACTTACTGTACTTCAGTCACTGACAGGACTACATTAGACAATTATGATGCCAGTTGTTATAAAAATGGTGGTTACTTGATTTAACATTTTCCTTGGATTTCTCTCATTGGCATGGTGTTACCGCACAAACACCGTTTGTTGTAAACTCTTGCAATCGAAAGTCCTAAGTGAGCAGACATTTCCAATATACTCAAATCAGCTTAACTGGCACCCTCACCCCATCCACACACTCACCCCCACCCCCACCCTCACCCTCACCCACCCAATCACCCCCACCCAATCACCCACCCAATCACCCCCACCCAATCAC
>JAOTQY010000018.1:8502260-8512761 GCA_026413445.1 Dolichallabes microphthalmus | reverse complement strand
ATTGTACCTTTTGGCCGGGTATTCCATGATAGCCCTGGGAATAAAGGATATAAAATTATGGTGTTAAACATGTTTTTTACAGAAAAAGATAAATTACAAATTCCCAGTGTTTAATTCACATTCTCTCCAGTGTTTATATACTGTAGGTCCAGCTGAACTGAAATAAACTCTCAAAAGTGTTGCACTGCGAATTTGCTAAGTGATGATTATATCAGGTAGTCATCGGTTAATGAACATTCGAGCTACGGATTTCCACAGATACGAAAGTACCGCGGTTCTACCAACATTCGTAGATGCAAACAAATCATGGGAGTAGCTCACGTGGATTATACAAAAAATCGACATTGCAATGCATCAGATGCCAATATTTACAATTATATACAATATTTTCAGTGTGCAAGTGAATGTATAAAATGTCTAAAGTCATGTATGTGTGTGTGTGTGTGTGTGGCGGTGCAGGGAAATACGTTGGCCTCACTGGTTTCAGTGAATTCGTCTGGAAGCACCATGATAGAAAATGTCTGTCCTGTAAAGCTGTCCTGAGGGTGACTAATCCTAATTTAAGAAAATCCTCAACATGTTCACAGTCCAAAACAGTAGAAAACAGCTCTGACAAAGTGGCGTCCGGGATTCCACTCGCGATTTAAAGGCGCAGAGACATTTCACTGTGAGATTCATTTCCATAAGCATTATTATAGGTTTTGGCCACATGTTGGCAATGTGGGAAACGGGACAGAGATTTACTTAAGTGGATTGATGTGCTTTATACTGTATATTCGTGTCAAAGAGGTATAAGATTCACTTTGACGGATTTAAGAACAATTCTGACTTACGAACATGCTCCTTGAACGGAACGCTTTTGTAATTTGGGGACTACCTGTATCTGAAAACACAATGAAAAATCTCTGATATATATTTACCATGATTCCTTGAGGGCCAGGAGGTCCTGGAGGGCCTGGCAATGCGATCATCTGAGACTGAAAGAAGAATTTTGACATTGATATAACATTTAAAAGTGTTGCAATAGTAACTGCAATAATAGTTTACATTTGGTGGAGTAGGTACAGTAGAAGAAAGTGCATGTTTTCTAGTTCTAACAAGAAAAAAAGCAAGATTATATAGTAAATGCATACTCATAAATATAACGCACCAGATTGTCCTCAATTCTGGAGTCTCCCTTCTCCCCTTTCTGCCCACCAGCTCCCTGAAATAAACCAGCAAACTTTAATCAGTACTTTTTCTCTCCTATAGATCGGAATCTTTTTTTTTCATTTTCATTTTCTCTTCACTTCATCACACTCACCGCAGGCCCAGGCTGACCGATCTCTCCCCTCTCTCCTGTCACTCCAGGTTCTCCCGTTTCCCCCCTTTCTCCTTTAAAACCCTGTAAAGAAGTGGATGACCAGGTCAAGACACAAAGTCATTTACAAAGTCACAAGGTCTAGAGTGTTTAAACATATGTCGCAGATAAGATGTGCTACAATACACGTTATATATGATTTACGCTACCTGTCTGCCTTCAGGTCCAGGAATTCCAGGAGAGCCCGTCTCTCCCTGTTTCAAAGGTCATAAAGGTGATTAAAGCGCATTAATTGCACCGGGTCATTTTAACACCATGAACTAGCACATGAAAAGATTTTCTATTATCTGACATAGTGGTGTACGCATTGTATACACATTTAGAAATAAGCATTCCTCTTGTTGCTATTGTGAATTTAAGGATAGATTATCCTTTTATATATTGCACTATATAAAGTGAGAAGTTTTTTATATCAATTTTATTTTATAACAAGGGCTTGATCGTCATTAAATAAGTCCCTGTAAATAAAGTTCTTACATATTCAAATAATTCAATATTTGCAGCTCTGAGATGAACCACAATTATGATTAAGTCAACTCCTACCATTTCACTTTGGTTGGTAGTTAAATTGGGAAAAAAAAAAAGTTTGGGACAGTTTGGGGCAATCTGACTGCACGTAGCAAAACCACTTCTTTTTTCTGACTGCATGTAGCAAGCCAGTCAGTATGTAGCAGATAATGTGTTCATGTTGTCCCTTGCTTGTTAATGACCAAAGAGCAGGTCCTATTTAGCCCATACCAGGGACTGCTTCTAGCCACGGCATACAAAAACTGTGCTATCCAGACGTACAGTTTTCTTACTTTCATCTTTTCATACTGATTGAGAACAAAGTGCAAAGCATGAGGAATATTCTCACCTTTACTCCTTGCTGTCCAGGTGGGCCAGGTGGGCCCTGTAGAACAAGAATAAAACATAAATTAGTTTTGAAAATCAGCTGATTTTATTTAAAGCCCCCGTGCCACTGAGTCGAATTTGCTACAGACCTCTCCTGACATCTCTCGATTTGAAATTGGCTCCGAAGTCGCTGTGGTCGGTACCAATTCGGTTAATTTTTCAAGCAGAGCGAACCCACATCGAGCCGTTAACGATTTAAACAAATTCATAAGGATATGGAAATAACTCTACAGCACTTTTAGACACGATCAATAAGGACGAATTATTTACATAATATCGTTTCAATACCGGGCCGTTAAAGAATTTAATGATGTTCTTTTGATTGTGTAAAAGTTGCTTGGCGACAATGTCAGTTGTTAAAATTGCTATACAATCACAATTGAGTTGAATTGAATTCTACCGAGCCCTAAATAACTGATAATGAAACCGTTTTATCATGAATGTTTGCTTAAAATATCACTTTGTTCATTTTGACATTACTTCCATCTACGTTTAATATGAGGATTTTTGGCTGCCAAATGCTGTAAAACAGGTAAGGAGGCCTTAAAAACCGATAACACCCCCATAAATGTGCCTAAAAATGAATGGTGACTCGATAACGGCTCTTATGAATTGATACCAAAGCAATAACGGGTGTTAATTTCGGGGAGGGGGAAGCCGAAATTTGGAACATGCTCCAATTTTCCTCCCAGCCTCGGAGCCCAAAAGAGGCTGTAAGCAGCCGTTACCGTCCTGTACCGAGCTCTCCAGAGGTCGTGAGGAATTTGCATCGGTCTAAATTCTACAAATTAACCTGCTCTTAATATTATAATGACCTGAGAAATCCCACCTGCACCTGTAATCTTTCAGACAGGTCAAAGTTCTCTGAGACTCCTGGAGCACCCTTCACCCCAGCAAAACAAGAAGAATAAGAATGATGATAAAAAAAATATACAGCACATTATATGATTGCTCTACAGTGAGATGAATTCATTAGATCCGCTGATTGAGGACACACCCCTCTTACCTGAAGTCCTGGAGCACCAGCATCCCCTTTATCTCCCTGTAAAAGGAGGCGAGTTTGTTTTTCAATACGAGCTGCTCCATGCTATGAATGTTATCTGATTCACTTTATATGTTCTTTATAACAGTGGTACCTTTATGCCTTGTGGTCCATCCGCACCTCTTTTCCCTTCATTACCTGGCTCACCTTGTTCTCCCTGAATGAGATAAAGACAAAAAGGCAAAGCTTAAGCAAATAATACGAATACAAAATTCTAAACTTGGACCTACATTTGGTACAGACGTCTGTGAATATTATAGTCAATAAATGTTCTTTTAATTGATTCTACAGTAGGTAAGGTTTGACAGCATACCTTTAGCCCTGGAGGACCCTGAAGTCCTGTTGATCCAGCCTCTCCAACATCACCCTGTGTCAGAGGTAGTAAATTTAACAACAGTGCCAGCTTAACAATTGTGCCAGTGTGATACAGGTAGTCCCCGACTTACGAATGAGTTCCGTTCCGGGAGCATGCTCGTAAGTCTGATTCGTTCTTAAGTGCGACAAAGTGAGTCTTATACGCTTTTGACACAAATATACAATATAAAGCAAACCAATGCACTTGGCTTAATCTGTCCCTTTTTAAAGGGGAGAGCTGTTTTCCACTGTATTGAACTCTGATTTGTTGAGGATTTTCTGAAATTAGGATTATTCACCATCAGGACAGCTTTTCTAGCATCGTGCTCCCGGACTGATTCATTGAAACCGTTGAGGCCGACTAATTTCTTCCACACCCCCACATGCACACCCATAAAATATACCGGACTTTAGACATTTTATGCATTCACTTACACACTAAAAATATTGTATATAATTGTAAATATTAGTATCTGGTGCACTGCAGTGTCTATTTTTTGCTTAAAACACGTGAGCTGAGACTGAACCGGAAGTAGAACGGCATTCTGTTTGTATCTGCAGAAATTCGTAACTCGAATGTTTCGTAAGTCGGGTCGAATGTTCGTAAATCTGTATTTAAAATCAGTTGGAAATAAATGACTTACCTTTATACCAGATGGCCCTCTTGGACCCTTTTAAAGTGGGAGGATGTGGACAGTCAAAAACAAATAATTTAATCAAACTGAAGAAAAAAAGTGTTTTCATGCGATGTATTTGATGCAACACTGAAACAATCGAAAGCTGAAATACCAACCTCATTCCCATCCTTGCCAGGAAGACCCTGTTTAAAAAGAGATCTGATATTAGTGCATCAATTCATTTAAAAAGGTGTGATGGTGTTGTTATAAAGATTATCCACTAGAGGTCTCTCTTCAACAACTTCACATAAATCACATAAGTAGTAACCGCACTCTGAGATTGAACTCAATCTGCATGGACACTTCACATCTTACGCAACTCATGACCACAGCTTGAGACCAGAACTCAAAAGAGAGAGAGAGAAAAAAAAAAAAAAACGACCATTAGGTTTGTTTTGTGCTGTGTGTTGTGTCTGTGAATAGTTAAGAGTAATTCAGTCTGTAATAGGGAACTTGTATATAAAAGAGAAATGTGTAAACAACAGAATTAAGCCTGAATGGCACTGTCTGCTTTGAAGGGAAAGAAGAAAATAATCGAATTCTACAGCTGATAGAACTAATGTTCCATAGATGAAAGCCTTCTGTAATAAATATGCGATGTATGTTACAGATCTTTTTACAAGTATAATTAATTCCCCCTCTGGCACAAAGCCAGCTTCATTGATTTCATGGTCTGTAATTATACATGAAGGCTATGAAAACATGTTTGAGAAAATTGAGCATTGTGAAGCGCAGGGTGTGTTTGCTGAAGTGTCAGTAATGTTTAGGTGGAATAACAGCAATACATCCAATGGCGTGAGCATGAACAAATTTAGGTTAAGCAGTGAAAGCGGTTGTTAAAGAAACATGCACATTTGATTAAATTCAAGATGTGACGTGGAGGAGGCCATCTAGGGACTCAACAAACGTCCCTTATGCTTCTATTTATTGTAAGTAAGACACAACACCATGTATTGTTTAAGCCAATGCCTTTTGGAGACCCAGGGCTTTGCGTTGCGGACTGGGTGAAAAGGCCGGATCCTTGGCATCAGGCCTTAAGCTTTTAATGAGGTAGTTTTATGCAACCGAGGAAAAACCCATTTACAATTCGCATGACAACAACAGGAAATGCCATTTGAGCAAATGAGCCCAACACATGTGCTCAGGTTATGGAGAGAGAAACCGTTAGTGAGAGTTAGAGAAGATGAGGAAATTTGTACCTCAGATCGTGTTGAGCTGATAAAGAGTTTAAAATGGGATAGACAAGTAGAACAACAATCTCTTGTAGCTTGATGTCTAATCTCAATGGCCAGACCTATAGCTTTTACTGGACTATAGTCATGAACTATAAGACTGACATGAAAGATGAACCACAACCACGACCTTCATCTAGATCAGGGGTATTGAATTAAACTTTAAGAAGGTCTAGTCAATAAAATGGCAATTTTAAATTTCTATAGCATTTCAATTATATTTTTTGTAAATTTTCAGTAATTATGTTAAACTAGTGGATTTTAACAGTGGAACCTTGGGTTACGAGCATAATTCGTTCCAGGAAGCAGGCTCGTATTCCAAAACACTCGTAAATCAAAGCAAATTTCCCCATAAGAAATAATGGGGAAAAATAAAACAAATTAACCTGCACTTTACCTTTGAAAAAAGTAAAAATAAATCCAGACAGATAAGTGTTTCTGTTTATGCGCGCAGGCACTATGTGTGTGTGTTTGTATATGTGTGTGAAGCTAAAGTAAGAGGAGACTCTTACTTTCAGGCCTTAACCTGTTATGTGTCAAATTACGCGCACACACACATAACGCACACACCTAACAACAGAGAGGGAGAAAATGGATATTTAACCTCTCTAATGAGACTTTCTTTTGCTTTACACGCGCGCACACACGTGTGTTCTAAGAAACAGTACTCACGCGCTGTACACACGCGCTTTCAAACACAAAATAAAATATGTTTTACACACATACACACAGTTACAGTGTTAAAGAAAACAGTACATGCGTGCACGGATGTTGATTATATCAGTAAGAGATGCGCACTACGACCCAGCAGGGGAGACGATTACCCACAATTCCGCAGCGCAAGAGAGAAAAACCGTTGGCTCAGTTGTGATCACGTGACGCTCGTCATCAAAACAAGAAGCTCATGCGGGATACAGGATACTCTGTACTCGTAAACCAAACCTTGTTTTTTAAGTTAAAATTCATAAAAAATCTTTGCTCGTCTTGCAGAACACTCGCAAACTGCGCTACTCGCAATCCGAGGTTTCACTATATTTCCTCGTATATTATGTGGAATACAAACAACAATTTTTAATCAATCTTTTTATAAATCCTTATTTGCTGTCTGAATGAATGTAAAAGGACTCTGGTTGCTCTGTCTGGAGTTGGCCTGCCCTGACTTTGGACTGCTGTGGATATGTTTGCGCTAATGACCTGTGTTTTTTGTCTCATAGTGGTGCTTCACATTACTGCATTTTATTATAGCCACGGTTTCGGAACATATAAGACAAATCGGTGTTAAACTTTCCGCAGGAAGACTAAACATATATTGATCTGTCCGTTCATCTTTGAAAGTTCAGTTTTCATAGTTTACTTTCCTTTTCTTTCCTTAAGTAAGCCCTGCTGTGTTGCGCTTTCGTTTCTTCCACACTCTGTCTATATACTTTAAACTATCTCGCTGACTGTCACGACCTCGAGGGAAAAAAAACACAAGATTATTGGTATACTGTATTAATTATTCTCATTTATCAGTAAAGCATCGATGTCTAGACAGAACTATAACAGTAACTTCGTGATGCCTGGTCTAGAGCCATTTTGGCAAACATTATCTATCTTCTCCAAACAAAAGTCTTTAAAAATAACATAAATATGGTTGAATTCTGACTCCTGTGATTAAGGTTCACTTTAAATTATTTGTGACAGTTTAAAAAATGTTCTTTTCACTGTTTACTAGGACAAAGTAATACGCAGACATCCGCAGAGCCTATCAAAGATTATGAAGATTTCTGCCAGAAACACGTACAGTACAAACCTCATGTGTGGAGTGTCTGAGGATGAGACTACGTGAGCTCCATATTAAACAGATGAGGACTGTGGGGAACAGTTAATTTCTGTCCTCTCCAATAAATCTCCAAGTCTATGATATATCTATGCGAAAAGAAAAGTAGTACCAGGAGTCAAAAAAACGCTTCCACCTCTACAAGCAGCGTGTCAGACACTAGGATTGATTCTGAGGAATGCGCTTGAACCTCATTACCCCTGCGCTTTGCCCCAGTATGTCTACGATTAAAATCAATTTGATCCTAAGCTTGAACATTGGGTTAACTGCTGTCGCCGTGTGAAGAGCTAGCGAACACCTGGTGAACAAAGAAAAAGGTATTCTGCCAGATGTGTCTGAGTCATTTAGGCTGATATGAAGCATGAGCTCATCACATGACACAAAATTAATGTGTGTATGAATGTAGATGTGCCACGTTCGCTCTCCTACCGGCTCTCCTGGGTGGCCCTGGGGTCCGTCTGTGCCCATGTTTCCTGGGGGCCCTCTAGGGCCAGATGGTCCAGGAGGCCCTGGGGGACCTGCAGGCCCAGCCTCACCCTGTACTCACATAGGAAGAGAAACCGAGAACAGATTTTAAAAATAAATAAATAAATAAAAAAGTATGAATTTACACTCACCAAAATTCCTCTATAATATCCTTTTATTTTAACTTCATCCCTAGATGTTACATGGCTGTTTTTTGTCACCCACAAGTAATTTATGTTTCATATTTGTTTCACAATACAATACATAAAGCTTTTGTCAGCCATTGGCCAGGCCTGAAAAATTGGCTGGTTTAAAAGGCACGTGGCGGGATGAGTGGGCCGTTTTCCCAAAGCCTCGCTGGGAAACAGAGGCTGCTGGCGGACTGCACTGTCATCTAAGAGAAGAGAATTCCAGGCTGCGGTTTCATGTAAAATACTCCCATTTCAGCATATTATGTTGTCAAAATGAGAAAACCCTATTTTGGTTGATTTCATTAGCTGTGGTTGGAGTGGCATGTTTTTTTTTTTTTCTTGTCATGTCCGTAAATAAAGCATTTAACCACGCCAAGGCATATATACCTCTCTCCCTCTCTCTCCCTCTCTCTCTTGGTTTTTCTCACTGTAATTCAAAACAGTCAGAACAGTTCAGACTTCTATAGGAGCTAATTATGGGGTCAAGGTCAAGGACACGCATGCCATATGTCAGTAAACGTATAAGTGGATGCTAAGGAGAAGAAAGTAAGAAAGAGAAATGATGATGATGATGATGATGAGAGCGATGAGAGTCTGAGGGAAGGAGCCGAGACGTGCGTGATGTTTTTGCTCTACCTTCAGAATGTCTGGTGGTCAACTATGACCTGTGAGGAAGCCATGAGCTTAGTGTGGAAAGACCATCTGTCAGCAAGGATGTGAAGAAAGACAAGAAAGAGAGTAACAGTGTGAGAAGAAGAAGAGTGTAGGACAGAATCAGTGAACCACTTTGAGAAAAGAAAAACTGTTAGGTGCAAGATCTCAACAAAAAAAAAGCAGGAAAATTTCTATGGTTCAGCTTTTCATTCACATGCAGAATAGAAGACAGAAGAGACGAAGAAAAAAAAAAGCAACTGCGTCAACGGCCATAAATGAAGAGGAAGAGCAGCTAATCGAGGAACAAACCTTGACTGTAAGAATCTGATTACTGAGCAGGCCAGCAGAGGCAGCGTGTGCTGGAGGGCCCTGGAGAACAGAAAAGAAAACCAGGAGTGAAGTGACAAAGGGACATGAAGAGAAAAAGGGAACATAGAAAAGAGAGATTTACAGAAGGATAACAGATAGCATGAGGTCATCGTTAGAACACACGGGAACTAGATGACTCCATGTTTGCGTTGAACGGCGGTGATCTTTATGCCTCTTAATGCTGAGGTAATTTACTTTGACTTCGTTCCTAGCCAACAAATTACAAGTAGACTCTTATGGACATCCTGATTGCACTATTGTTTTAGATACCACACGCTTCTGGATATGATTACCTTTCATTGGAGCACGAGGTTTCTATTTAGTGTTGCGGTTAGCACGGATGGCAAGGGGTTCAGAAAAAGGCAGCATTTTCCCAGGAGAAGTTGACTCTCTTTCCCAAAATAACAGTGGCTTTTGGTGCTGCAGCTCTTTATATTACAATATCCATAATGAAATAATGACGCCAACTGGGAATCTAAAAAAAAATGGGAATGTTGGGAGAGAACTTGGTCTTTTGTCTGCAGAGGCGTACAAGTTTATACTCCGTCTTTTCTATATAAACTATACTATGAGCGAAGGTGTTGAGAAACTTCTCATGACTGATGGGGAAAACGTAGAGGTCATGGGTCACCATCACCCCACCTGCAGTACACGCCATCTGGATGGAAACAGCTTGGATCTGCTTCCAGGGCTAACCTTAACCCTCTCCCAGGAGAATTAACAGATTCCCTAGATCACAGGTCTTAAAATATTGCATGACTGTATGACAGAACACAGGATTAACACACTATTATAATTAAATCACAGAGCACTAGAACATGTAGGATTCATACTGTCTTTTTAGCCTGTGTTGGTAGTAGTGTTTTGGCTTGTATTCTTACTTATGACTGATTAATGAGCTCCGTTCCTGAAGCACGTTCGTAAGTCAAATTTGTTCTTAAGTGTGACAAAGTGTGTTTTATATGCCTTTGACACAAATATACAATTTGAAGCATACCAACCCACTTGACTAAATCTCTGACCTCTTTCCCCACACTGCCATCATGTGGCCAGACCTTGTAACGCCGCCTAAGCAAATGAATGTCACAGTGAGATATGACAGTGTTGTCTCTGTGCCTTTAATCGCGAGGGGAATCCCAGATGCCATTTTGTCTCACAACTGTTTTCCACTGTATTGGATTGTGAACTCGGTTTTGTTGAGGATTTTTCTGAAATTAGGATTATTCACCATCAGGACAGTTTTACAGGACAGACATTTTCTATCATTGTGCTCCCGGACTGATTTATTGAAACTGTTGAGGCTGATTCATTTCTACCGCATCCCCACAAGAACACACATACAATAGACTTAAGACATTTTATACATTCACTTACACACTGAAAATATTGTATATAGGGATGCTCATATTGATAAATTTTCCTAACCGACAACCGCCGTTCGTTA
>JAOTQY010000018.1:8435621-8448437 GCA_026413445.1 Dolichallabes microphthalmus | reverse complement strand
GCACCCTGTCCAGGGTGTACCACGCCTTGTGCCCTAAGTTTCCTGGGATAGGCTCCAGGCCCCCGCGACCCTGAATATAAGGGTAAAGCGGTACAGAAATGAATGAATTTCATTCATTAAGAGGAAAACGGTTATCCAGACCTGCTTTTCCCTATGTGAAAAAGTAATTGCCCCCTAAACCTAATAACTGGTTATTGCCCCACGCATGGGGGCAACAGCTGCAATTAAGCATTTGTGATAACTGGCACTGAGCCTTTCATATCACTGTGGAGGAATTTTGGCCCACTCTTCTTTGCAGATTTAATTTAATTCAGCCACATTTGGGGGGTTTTCGAGCATGAACTGCCTGTAGAAGTGAAGGTGGGGGGAGGGGGCAGTTAGTTTTTCCAGGTAGGTTTGGATAGCTCGGTTCCTTTAATGAATGAAATCATCTTTTAAAGACTGCATTTTGTATTAACTTGGGTTACCATATTTTTTCAGATATTCTGTTTCTATGTTTATTTCCAGTATTTAAGAACTATTTCTGTTTATATACTGTAAAGATTGGGGAACGCAAAAAGTAATTATGCACTATATAAAGTATGGGCGATGATAAAAAGGTACAGGTATATGGCAGAACCGCAGAAATCAGAAATGCGGGATCACTACAGCGCACATCGTTTGATCTCCCTTTACTAATGCTCAAAAGTTTTTTGGGAGTGCTTTCAGTCATTCTGTACTTAAAAAAAAAAAAAACATAGTTGGAAATTTTGCTGATGTTTGGCAACTCATGGCACAGTTTAGCAAAAAACTTTGTACTTTAAAGGTCCCTTCTTACTTTACTACTTCTTTAACTAGGTAACATTGTCCTTAGAGTTTCCTAAAAGTGTGTGTTAATACTATATCTCTCAGATAATGTAATTTTACTTCATCAAACTTTCCCTGCTACACTCCTCTTCCGGACACGTCTACTGTATGTACATGAGCTACGGTCGAGCCCCGCCCCGCCCCGCCCCACCCCGCCAGCAGAGCTGTGCAAACAGATCTCATTATTTAATCAAGAAACAACTTCTTCGAGACTGATATTGACTAAATGGAAAGATCCCAATCCACTGAAATTTAGCCACTGGATGAGGGAAGTGTGGTACCATCTGAAGCTGGAGAAAATTAGATATACAGTTAGAGGGTCTACTGTTTCTTTTGTTCTTTCTGTATAGTTTGAAAATACAGTACATTTAAAAACTTTGATAAAAAAAAATAATAAAAAATCAATTTTATCCAAATTAAAAATAATTTTTGAGTTTATGACCAGACCCTGGCGAGCTTGTAAAGAAAACTCATCATGTTCATTATATTCCTGCTTTTGTTCAATGCACCACTGGGTTTAATAAAATCCCCCAGACCAGTTAAATTATGATTATAGTATGTAAACAAAATAAATGTGTAACTTTTGACCTTTTTTTATTTCTACTATATTACACAGCCGTGTTGTTACATAATGAAAGATGAAAGCACATCTGTAAAATTATAACAAGTTTCTGAAGACTGTAAAAAGTGTTCTGCAGGTATACTCTATACTGTAACTATATGCACTTGCAGTACAAATATACTCATAACATCACCAAAACATTGCTCCATCCAGCTCCCGCTTCAGGAAATGGGCTCCACAGGTCCAATGGCCCCCCTGCGGATCATAACGGGTCTAGAAAATGCCGTCTGGAGGGAAACTGAAGTCCTGACGAGAGATGGCATGTTGCCACACAGATGGAGGAAGCAAGTAAATAAATGCCTGGCTGGAGGCATTTGGAAGATTTGCAATTAAGATTAGCCCAGAGCCTGACGACGGTATAAGAATCAGACTATTTCTACTCATACGTGCACGCAAACTAGCGGTGATCTGTAAGGATTCTCCAACAGAACCAGAACGACATGGAGGAAGTGAAGAATTTCATTCATTTAAAAAAAAAAAGTCAGGCATATAAAGGCTAGGTGGGCAGAGAGAGCTTAGGTGATAAGGAGCGATAAAAGCTGGAGATTCCCTCAGCAAACCACAACAGGGTTAGATAGTCAGTGCAAAGAAAAATCCAGACTCATCTCCATAAACTGATCTAAGAAAATGATGCAGACGGTATTTAATGCAGCTTTCCCACCTGAGTCAGCGATCTTGAGCAGACGTGCTATTACAGTGTCTGCTCTGTTCATCTGACCGCAAGTGCTTAATGAGCTTTTTATCACTTGGTTATCAAATTAGGACAGACAGACCTGCCAAACACATTAGCCAACTCTGAACAAATACCATCATGGAAAGTACAAGAAACTTAAAAAAAGCCAGGAGTCATTGATTGTATGTTATATCACACTAAGTATTGTTCACTAATAGTTCAAGTACATATAATATTAGAGTTGGATATCACTACGGACCAACTGATACGGTATTATCACGATACCTCGTTGTCAATTTGCTTTGCATTGCGTTTCACGATTTTATAAATATCATGATCCATTATTATTTTTTCTATAGATTTGATTACTCGGCGCCTGTGATTAACCCCTTACACGGCGCTCAAAAATAGACATTTCTCAGACCGGGTATCGGTCCCCGGTATCGGGGGACTTTTAACGAGTACGAGTACTTTAAAAAAATGTGGTATCGAGGCCGATACCTGATACTGGTATCCGTATCGGTGCATCCCTATAATTAATATAATTAGATTTTGGAGTCAGAGTGGCGATACGTCAATTTACACAGAACAATCATGGTGCATAACTGATTATTTATATTTGATTATATTTGGGATGAATATTTTTCCCCATCCCTATATGGGATTGTACCACTCACTCATTCGTCGTCTATACCGCTGTATCCTATGTACAGGGTCGCGGGGAGCAGGGGAGACTTACGGCACGGGACGGGGTAGAACCTGGACGGGGTTCCAATCCATCACAGGGCTCATATAGTACCAATTACAACAACAACAAAAAAGGATATTGTAGAAGGATATGTCGAAGGATATTGCTAGGCTGACAACACAATAATCTAAGGTTGTTTTTTTTTAGCTCAGCTCAGCCAATCAGCTCTCCAGCCTCTGGGAAGCTCACTCGGGAATTAAATAATCTGACTTTTAATAAGGTTATACTCCCGTCTAAATTCCAACCCATGAGAACAAGAATTTTTTAAGACCCGGGTATGTTTTTGTATGTTTTGTCAGCGATCCGACTATAATTTCAGATTATTGGCTGAGAAAAGCAGAACCCGATTTGTTTTTCTCTGCGGCTGCAGCTCGTCCTCATCGGAGATGCTTTTCTGCTCGTCACCGTTGTGAAGCGTGATCGATATAATGAATTACTGTGGCTTTCTTGTTTTAACTTTAACCGCTACGGTTATCCGTCACTCATCTCTCTCTCATCAAGTCATTTCAGTCTGCAGATTCATCACTCAGTGGAGGTTTTTATTGTGGATGACTTTTACACCATTTTGTAGGGAGACTACAAGACTGTTGTGGGTGGAAATTCCATGGGATCAGCAGTTCCTGAAATCCTCAAACCAGCCTATCTGGCAGCAACAACCATCGAGCCATCGAGCCACAGGGATCACTTTTCCCTCCATTAATACCCTTCCCTTTTTTATACTTGATGTTAACATGAATTATAGATGTCTTTCTGCATATTCGCTATAATAATGGGTGTAGACATTCCTATCAATGTGGCGAGTGAGTTTATTTAATAATTTGTTATACAACTTTAAGCTAATATAAACACATCAGACTATAATTATTTCCACACCCACGTTCTTATATAATAAATTAAGAAATGCTGCAGTGCATAAAAGGAGCGAGCGGATCTTTATTATTTTTTTTATACAGTAAAGACGAGAACATGCATACGAACTGCACGACAGATGCTTTCAATAAACCAGTGGTACCCCGACCATAATGTTGTTATTTTTCTGTTTTATTTCGACCTCGATGGAGGTGATATGTTTTGCCTGAGTGCTTCAAGAAAGCAAATGCAGGCCAATGTCAATTGAAGATAATAAGACGGGGGGGGGTTTGTATGGCATTTAAGTATGGCAGGGGGGTAAATCTTGAAATATCTTGCTGTGGAGATCCATCACTCTATTATCACATCAAATGTATTTGGCAGTGGAAACAGTACGAACACAGGGGGAAGAAAAACACCCCGAAAGTCTCGAAACTCACCCACAATTCTAGTAGACGTCATTTCGCAATGACCTCCAGGTTTCACATCGTACATCGTCGAGCGTGAAGTTGTTTTACAGATTACTGACACGTTTAATACGATAACAATTATTCAAAACAAGTCGGTATCGAGACTTCCTTCAACAAAACACGTACAGAGTGAGACCTTTGCAGACACAGACAGCTTCAGGGTGAAAGTATTAAAGTCTTCTCAATGGGTAGGCCAATAAAACTGGGAAGATGACATTCTTTAGGGGTATACAGTACCAGCAGTGCCGAAAGCAGCTCTACTGCTACGTCAGTCTGTGTCTAAACTAACAATAACTAGCTGTTACCCTGCAGGCTAGACCACATGGTTGTCCAGGTTTGCTAAAACTATCGATTTTCCCTTAAACTCCCTTTCACAGTGTCGCCGATCAATTCTGTGTCTAAGTATTAATGCAGTTTCCTGGGTCATTTAAAAAAAAAAAAAAACTCATTTATGTTTTCAGGTTTTAGAGTGAAAATACTTTCCCATAATCACTAAAGTATGCTTTTGTACTTTACACCACTTTTTGTCAATGTGGAATCTATTAATTTGGGGCCAGTAGTAAAAAAAAAAGAGAAAAAGATGTGATTCTCATGCAAGCTCTGAATGTGATCATGTTGAAATCTTGCATTAATCACTTGGAACAATATTATAGAAAATCTATAATCTTTTGAATCATCACCCCTAGCTTTTGGAGACTTCTGGTTATTACTTAATGTGTGCAGATCTTTGTCTTGAAATGTAATAACAGGGGACGAATGCCATAGCTATGGCACGGCGGTTGGACAGAGATGGGCTGGTTTGAGTATTTCAGAAAGATTTCTAATGTCCTTGGATTTTAAAGCACGAAAAAAAAAAAAGCTGGACAGACTTGTTTAAGCTTAGAAATGAGTAACTCAATAATAATCAGTCTTTACAATCGTGGTAAACAGAAAAGCATCACTTATCATGTCCAATAGGGACCGGAATCACTGGTGAACACTGGATATAACATTATCACCTAGGTGCTAACTTGATTCATATTAAAAGCATCATAACTCAAAAGATTTATTTATACCTTAACTTTATTCAAAGTTTACATTTAACATTTTACATGTAACTAACTAGTTACCCATAGGTTAACTAAGCTGCATTTTCACTGAGCAGCTCATATCTCTGTCATTAACCATGATTATTATTTCTAAACAAAATGAGCAAATAATTCACCCCCACCACATGCTAGCCCAATGAGTGAATACTTTAGAGCGCCACCTGAAGGATTATAAAGAAACCGCCTCAAATGCCTCCTAAGTCTTGAGCGTGTGAGAACAACAAAGGCAGATTTTTCTTTCCGTGGGCTGCTTTTTTTTCTTTAATTTTTTTAGATTGATTAGCACTTGTTGTGTTTTGTGACAGTGTGTGTAATGAGCGGCTTTCTCGACTAATTGGTTACAGTTTGGAGAAAACGGCTAATTGGACGATTCTTAACGATGCGTGTAACGCTTGGAAATGTGACGGCATGAAAATGCGTTTCCCTTGCACAACTCGAAAGCTCGTGCACTCGGCAGAGAAAGGATTACAGTATATACATGAGGCTGATTTACCAAACTGAAAACAGACGATTCTGGTTACAGGCTGATCGAACGGAGCATCTCTATTATAAATGTGATTTTAAAATCGATTTTGGAGTCGATGTGGCGGTACATGGATCGACATCGCGATTTATAACTGAATCGATTATTTTTAAACTCATCTCTAATGTCCAGTATTTGCTACAGATAGGCTACAAGAACAGGAGACCTTTAAACTCCACTACAGTCAAACAAGTTTAGGAATCCGAAGTCACACTAAGTACAGGTTCATCACAACGGTACAGCTGAGGATCAGGAAATCATTGCCCCATTTTTATCCCCACTGGCACTTTCTTTACAAACCTATACACAGATAGAGAGTGATGGATAATGTGAATCATATAGAAGCCCAGCTCTAGAAGGAACTAGCAATGTCACTGCCTCTCAGTCATGATGAATCTCAGTCGCAATGAATGAGCTGCACAGCGGTCATTATGGTTTGTGGTTCTTATACTCTGTTACAGTTCATTATCCAGCTCCTCTGAACACGGCCTGACAGGATGACTGAAGGGAACGTTCGCAAAGTTGAAAACAAAGCGAAACCCATCGGAACAAAGCTGGAGATTTGAAAGAGACCACTGCATTATCATTCAGGCTCTTGAGGAAACCAACAATTAAGTGGTGAGCGTGCTGCAGTGTGTGGCCCATCAGTTTGATTTCTACAGGCCTCATTCAAGCGTGCTTTCATGCTTCCTATGAATGAAAGGCTATTAACAAGGGGGCGAAAGAAGGCTCTCGTGGACTTCCATTCATGTTTCCTGGTGATTCGAGAATACTGCCCCGAGTTACCTTCATCACGAGTCCTGAGTCTCCGCTCTTTAATACCAGAGAAGCGGAAATGCTCCACAAAGACGACACACTCGGAAAAGCCCCGAGACTTTACTCACGGTCCCGGTCCAATTAATTTCGGTCAAGAGCGGCAAGAAACAGACGCCGCTTCCGTCCCGATCGTTCCCACCGAAAGTCCATTTGTGTTTGTTTTACATACAATAGATTTCAGCAATGGCTTTCGTGGAGACAAATATGTTGAGACAATAGAAACGAAAGGAGGCATTAAAACGTCCCTGGTGGACGTTCAGGAAGGCTGTGGATTGGAAGCAACCCTTCATAACTGTAACTGCCACCAAATGAGGTTTTGTTAGACAGCCAGGAAAAACAGTTCACTGGGAGCGCTTGTGTTTCTTTTGGAAGAATAATGTTTAACAAGCAGTCTGATAATTAACAGTTAATAAAATGATTTGAAGGACGGCAGAGCAGGATATGACTTTCTATGACTTGCTAGTTTTGCGACAAATTCTATTTAAAATAGGAAGAAATTGCTCTAATGTAACAGGTAACAAAAGCTCTGTTTACATCGAACCTAATGTTCCAAAACGATAGAATCCTAGAGCCAAAAACATTGATTAATTCCTTTCAATTTTTCAATCAGAATGTGAGGGATGGTTTTGGATCCTGGTTAACCAATTAAATAGGAAAATATTACGTGTGTAAATCCTTGATCTGATTGTTTTTCTCTTGTTGAAATAAATATATTCTGTCTGCATGTTTGCCCCATGTGAGGGGTATCATAAGGTGATGTGATGAGTTTCAAGGATCGCTAATCTCAGTAGGAACATCTCTTTCCCACAAGTCTTACTGTAGCTTCGGTCTGTCACAACCGGATCTCGGGCAATGATAGATTAGATTAGATTAGATTAAAATCATTGCATTCAATCACAATGTCGGATTTGTCAGACAAGATAAGTAGCTTAACCTAAGTTGGAAAAAAAAATTGTTTCCTTGTTTTTCTTCTTACTCTTCTCGTCTTATATTAAATATTCCCAGCATATTAAATGCTTCAACAATCAGCAGAACCACTTGCACATGTCAAAAAAAATAAATACTCTTATTAAACGCCTCGAGCACTTAAACATGCATTTGATCCGAATCAGTCTCAAGTAAATGCAGCTAATGTAATTGTCAAGGAAATCCCTCGAGTGTTTTCATTTTATAAACTATAAAGGCGTACACTAGCAACATAAACCAGCGTTGGTGAACCGCTACATAATACTTACAGTGTGTACGCGCTCAAACTGGTAACAGCCAATTAGTTAATGGTGAATGGAAGCTACCTTGAAGAAAAGCAATAAGTTTCAAAATGAAATGTGCAAACATATCTTTCGGTACTGCCCTGGCCCCTGGTTTCCCAAAAGCACCATTGGGTAATTTCATGCCTGACATTATGAGTCTGACTTTGTTGGATTGTAGCCTTTGGTTCCAGTCGTGGGACGGGCAACAGGAATCCCAGCGGTGTTTTTCATAAAAGCTGCGTGCACCGTGTATTTCTTGCAATCTATATAATTTACTGTCAAGAAAGCAGGAAGATTTAAAACAAAAGTATTCAAATAAGATCTGGCTGTGAAAAGTATAAAAACAAGCATGATTTCTTCTATTTAACAGTAGCCTTAGCGCCGACTGTTGTTTAGAGATCATCGGGATCCATCTACTGTTTTCGCGGTCGAAATGTCAGCGTCTCGGGAGCTCGAGTATCCCTGTCATAGAAGGTCGAAGGTATGATTTGTACATGGTTTCTACCAGGGGCTCGGCTCTGGAGTTTGTTCTTGTGACGACCGTACAGACACTGTATCAGTAGAACGCGCTGTCTTTTATAACGATTATGAAGTGATCTCATGACTGCAGCACTTTGAGGAGACTCACCTGTCCTCGGTTAGTTATGCTCCATACTCAAATCCTCAGGCAGTCGCACATGCAAACCGTATGCTGTTCCGAACTGCTTGTTTTTATATTGCACAGGTTTGGAATGTATCCTTAAGATGCCTTTTTACTAAAGGAAGAGATATGATGACTGAATGCAGTAGCAAGGGCTTTATCGTGATGTTTTTTTTTTTTTTTTGATTTCAGTCAGGATTCCCTGGTGTCCTCCCATGTCTGAATTTAGGACGTGTCTTTCCACTTGTCCACAGATCCAGGCTCTACCACCACCTTCCCCTGTTCCCTATAGGGATATATTCCATGAAAATAAAAAACCTTTAGAAAATTCCATTAGATACACAAATTCACACTGGGTTAAACACTCCCTTCCTCTCAAACACTTCTGTCGAAGGGAAAAATCCAGATCCTACAGCATGTATGGCTGAGGTTACACAATATACCATGTCTGTCAATCAATCTAAGGGGAGAGAAAGAACCGCATTTCGGGCTAAATAACTTCCACATGTCGGCTGCCTTTCAACTATGAGATGTATTCAGTTTTGCGGTCGCACAAATGTTGTCACTCAGCAGCACGTATCAAGAGGAGAGATGCTGGATACACACTTTTCTGAACGACCAAGGACACATCTGCGTCATCTCGTCATGCTTCTGAAGCGAGCTCTTGATTTACAGCACCGCCTTAAAAAACTCTGAAGAAAATGATCCCGATGCTGGAATATGATTCTTTTGAGACAGAAAGATCACAGTTTATTTCATATTTACATTACATTACTCACAACCTCCTCTATGCTAAATAAATATCTGGATTCATTATAAACTCCACTAAGCAAGGACGGATCAATCTATCCAGATGTTCTAGGAAGAGACGAACTAATAAGAGGTACTTACCTGGTGGGCAAGAGCACTCCTGAACTACGTCCCTCGGTGTGCGGAGTTTAGGCGATTCCTCCATGAGTCTCTGCAGCAATAATGAAACAAAACATTTGTTAGAAGCTTGAATCTTTCATGTGTTGATTATAAGTTTAATGTCTTTACAATACATTTTTATACACTATATAAAAAGTCCAAAAGGCCAAAAATATGCGGACACCCCAGAATCACATGCTCCTTTCCCAAACTGTTACCCCCAAGTTGGAAGCACATACTCGTATAGAATCATAGCACACTGCAGAATTACAATATTTTAAGTTAGTAAAGGAAGCATGATGGTGCTCGTATGCACAAATAGACCTCCATAAGGATATTGTTTTTTCCGAGGTTGGACAGAATGAACACGAGTGTCCTGAACAGAGCTCTGACCTCCAAATAACGCCTTTGAGATGAACTGCCTAATTGACTACACCAGTTTATAATATACACACTGAGGACTTTACACGTACCGGTACTAATCTGGCTAAAACTCACCTGAGGCAATCAACAATGTGTCAGACAGAAGAGGTCGGAATTGGTTTAAGAACTTGATCAGGGCATTATTAAAACCTGGAAGGATAGTGCTGAACTGTCAATGTAAAAAAAAAAAATCATAAAAAAACATCACTTAAAAGCCTGGTGAAGTTGCATCATAAAAAAAATCAACAGTGGAAATAACATTTACGTTTAAAACACACGCAGTGTTAGAATGTGATAACGCATATGATTGGGACTAAACAACTGTGTGCCCAAAATACAACCACTTGTTAGTGAGACTAATCAGAAAAAAAAAAGGTTTCAGTTTGCTAGGAAGCATAACAATTGGACTTTGTTAAGTTAAGCCTTCATTTGTCACATATACATTACAGCACAGTGAAATTCCTTCTTTGCATATCCCAGCGTAACTCCAGATTGACCTTCATGCATCATCTCCATCATGCATAGTGTACAAGCCTCTGGAGGCAGTATTATGATCTGAGGTTGCAATAGTTCCTCAGGTCTAGACTCAGCAACATGATGTGGCAATAAAATGAAGTCAACTGAAGTCATTAATGTACAATGAATGTGACCCACCACTGTGCCCCGATTATAACTCCATTAAAATTATTTGTGATGTGCTGGAGGAGACTTTATGGCTTCTAGTTATCATTATGAAATTATCAATATCATTATAAAGCAGCTCTGTTGTCTCATTGTATAAGGTTGTCGAAACATGTGCTATAATCAAAGGTTAAAGCAATTCTTTAGAGTTTCAGGTTTATTTATAAATTATTTAAGTAAGGAATGTTTAATATTTAATTATTTAGATTATGGTTATAATATAAATCTTAAATGTTGAACTTTACTTTACACTTCACAAAAGTTAGGCGACAGTTCCAAACGAGATACTAACTGTCAATAACTGTGCTCCTACAAATTACACTGATGTTGTAGATACTGTATACCCAATTCTGACCATGTAGTAGTAGGATAAAAAAGTGGTGTCTGTTCCAGGGGTCCACATCTGGAGGCTGAAGGAGGGGCCACCAAAATTCCAGTAGGATGTGCACATATATATATCAGGTATACAAAAAAATGGAATTAATTAGGCGTAAAGCATGAAGCAGGTCCGAATTCCTAATTACGTCCATAATCTGATCAGTAAATTAATAATCTGAGTATTTCATAATCTTCAAAAAATGAGTGGCAGTTTCACCAATAAAAAGTGCTTTATACAATGTTCCGGTTGAAAAAGTAAAGAAAATATTTTGACATAAAATGATCTATTGATCGAAACTGTTTTTAGTAAAGTTCCACATTTGCATGTTTAATGTCTGTTGTTTAACGATTCATTTTAATTGAAATAGGATTTTAAAGGATTTCTGCACAAGATACAGTATAAACCAATGCATGGAATGAATTTCAATCCCTAAAAAGGTGTTAATAAATATATACTGAGATGCAATTTTGCAATTTCACATCACCTAAAAAAACAAAATGTCACTAGGATAGAAGACTACAGAGTATTTGAGCAATTGTATTTATTTCCATTTTTACAACCGTGGTATGCTCTCTGGTCAACATTCATACACTCATTCATACATTACGGGCAATTTGGGAATGCCAATTAGCCTAACCTGAATGTCTTTAGACTATAGGAGAAAACCAGAGAACATGGAGGAAACTCACCAAGCACAGGGAGAACATGCAAACTCCATGCACACACAAACCTGAGGCGGGAATCGAACCCAAGACCCTGGAGGTGCAAGGCTACAGTGCTAACCACTAAGCCCACCTTTGCAGAGGAAATATTATAAAGTCTACTCAAAGGTAAAGTGGAATATAGTGCATGTAAAAAAAGATGTCTTTCTCAGAGTACAGAGCCACTACACTGACAGCACTGTGTTTGTACTCCAATGAAGCAGGTCAATGTCATCTTTAACACCTCTATGCATTAATGCAACAACTGAATGCTCTTGACAGTATCATGTTTTGTAGTTTTGCATCTCACCTTATGAACGAGTTTGTCTATGGCTTCCTTTAGAGAGAGGTTCTGCTGCAGTGATGGAGCTGCAGTGATGGAGCTCAGGACAGAAAGGCGCTCGCTTTCCAGGAACTGCATTCTGTGCTCCAGGTGAGCCGTCCGTAAGGTCAGGACTACACACAACACCACGGAGAACACGGACAGAATGAAGCAGAAGACGGTGTGGAGACAGTGGACAGGGCTGCGGTAAGACCCGCTGACCGGCGCGCTCTCCTGCGGCACAGCCTTCACGCGCATCCTGGTTATTCCTCGCGCGACTCGTTAAAAAAAAAAAAAAAAAAAAGTCTCACAACAACAACAAACTACCAAAAACAACTGGTATCTGAACAAAACTCAGAAACTATCAGAAATCCGTTTCATTAAAAAAAAAAAAAAAATCAACAGTAGAGATGAAATGGAGAGAAACAGAGAGAAAACCCTAGAGTTTCAGTATCCGCCTGTGTGTTGTGTGCCGTTACTCTTTGCGCGAGCGCTGTTTAAACTGTTCCGCTCGCGAGGATCTCGTGCCAACACTCCGGCCTGCGCACTTCCTGTCATTCTGAGCGCGTGTAACTACAGCGCGAGGATAAATCACTGGGAGCAGAGTTACAGCCCTACACTAATGAGCATTAGCACACAGCATCCATCCATCCATCTATCTGACTGTATGTTTATCTATCTATCTATCTATCTATCTACAGTATCTGACTGTATGTCTATCTATCTATCTATCTATCTATCTATCTATCAGTCTGTTTGTCGGTTTATCTATCTGTCTGACTGTACAGTATGTTTATCTATCTATCTATCTATCCTTTATATACTGTACATACATGACCAAAGGATTTGAGAATGGCACACATATTAATTTACACA
>JAOTQY010000018.1:8407476-8420202 GCA_026413445.1 Dolichallabes microphthalmus | reverse complement strand
GGGATAGGCTCCAGGCCCCCCGCGACCCTGAATAGAAGGATAAAGCGGTATAGAAAATGAATGAATGAATGAATGAAATAGACACAGGGAGGGTCTTATGATGTCACCCACTCAGCCACCCCACAGGAGCCATCCTTACATCTGAAGGTTTGGGACAATGCAGTAAGGAAAGACAGAGACGCTTATGAGTGGATGGATGTCTGGCCTCCATGTCTGGCTGATGGGTGGGTATGGAATGACTGCGAGGGGGAAAAAGTCACAAGATTACAGGCTCTTGAAATGAAAACAAGAAGACATGAAGCAGGCTTGTACTACTACCACTACCAAAAAAAGCAGCTTGTTATGTTACCAAGAAACTAAACATTCCTGTATGAGAACCCTTGAACAGGAACCACCTGAACATTCCTGTATGAGAACCCTTAAAGTTAACGACACTAATGTATACCTCTGAGTGTCTTAATGGCACTTGAGAAAATTCCAAAAATGCTAAATAAACCTCTCCTCATAGAAAACTCTTATGCATGTTTAATAAATCTATTTGTGTATGTGAGCTGTTACTATAGAAATGCTAATGTATTAAAATAAGTTCATAAACTATCCATGCTTGATATAATAAAGAAGAGGGGCAAAAAACTTTTTTCAAAGTTTGAACTGCTCTGAAATGTTATGTTGAGCATGACCGAACATCATGATGACGTTCATTGGAGCCTCATTTCAACAAACACCTTCTTCAATTCCCTTGATCTAAAACATCAAACGCTAGATGATTCCTATTGATTTATTTCCAATTTAGTCAAACCAGCTCCAATGACCAAACTTTACAGCTCTCGGATCCCCCCCCCCCGACACACACACAACGACCCACTCCCTTTCTCTCTTTGATAGGAAACAGAGATGTCTTAGTCAGCCCAGGATCATACTTCTTCCTGTCTAACAGCTGCGGTCAAGGAGATGAATGGCTGAAGAGCCTCAACAAGGGAGTTTGGATACCTTTTACAGGTAACCGCACACACTCTGACACGGACATGTCTCTGGAACATTCCTGCTGGAGTTCCCCTGATGGTACCCCTGATAAAAGAACACTCTGATAAAAATTGTTTGTGCCAAATATCTCCAACGAGGCGACATTCCGTTAAGGATTCAGGTCATAACACATTCCACAGACAGACACTCATGGTCTGACACAATACCCATATTACGACGAAACATCCTAGACATTTTCATTGCGTTAAGCAAATCACTGTCCTATTGTCTCCAGCTTGGATACCACAATATATTTCTATAAAACAACCACGTTTCTCTAAAACTGATGCCATTCCAAACTGGTTAAAAAAAATTCGAGGTCACGAGCAGAGAATGATCTGAACTGGAAAAGACGGGGAAAGTTTTAGCATCGCCACTAGACTTCACACACTTGAAAACTTCTCGCTGCTCACCAGATATAAACCTCATGGTATAAACAGACGATTCTGGATTGCAGTTCTTCCACATGCCCTTCATGAACTATTTCAGGTCGAGCTAAGTCCAGGCAGATCACAGTACAAAATCCCTGTCTGGCCTCCTGGCTTGGAGTGTGTGTGAGAGAGCAAGAGAGAGAGAGAGAGACAGGGAGGTGTTTTGGGAAGCAGTTCAATTTGGCAAAATGCCTAATTCCACCAGAGTTACAGCACACCTCTACTCTCTCAAGTGAGCTGTCAGCTCTCTATCATTCTCTATCGAAGCAATGAAGTGTCATACACCAACACTACTACAAGGTTTGCCTGTTACTCGTTCCGTACAATCCTATCGATCATAGAAAACGCATCCTATGTTCGCCTAGGGAAGTTGTTTAAAGACTGCAGATCACACTCTGCCGAGTCCCCATCCCTCGTTTCCCAGGAGAGATTAACATTCCCAATGAATTCCCCACACAACCTCCCAGCCACAATTGCTCACCAGCCTGGGGCACCTACATGGAGAAAGATTTTCCTTCATGATAACACACAAACACACACACTCAAGTTCTTTACATGTTAAGTCACCGTGTCTCAGGAGCCATTTTGGATTTGTCATCCGGAGCCAAGTTACCTAAACTTAAAAGGAGTTGAGGGAGTGTCCACTGTGGTCCAGTGGAAAGTGATTGGAGACGGGTAACTACGGTTAAGTTAATAAGCATGGGTGAAGGGGGTAGTGTGAGACAAGGTGACAAACAGAGGAGAGACAGGCAACAACAACAACCACAAAAAACCTGGCAGAAAGGGTAAGAGGGTGGGTTAAAGGCTGCATGTTCTAGCTCATTTATTTTAGTCAATCTGTGACAGTGGTGTTCAGTGTTAATGATTCGTGGAGAGCCGAGAAGGATAGGGAAAGAGGGAGTCGGCGCCACTTGGCCACGCTCCAAAGAGCCTCAAGTGGGGTAGTTTGATACAGGGGTGAGGAAAGGACAGAGGAGGACAGAGATAGAAGGAGTGAGAGAGAGAGAGAGAGAGAGAGAGTGTGTGCGTGTATGAGGGGAAAGAGAGCAAGAGCTTAAAGGCAAAGGAAAATGTAAGAAGACAGGTAGGACAAAAGAAACACATGGCATAAGACTACGAACATGTGACATGGGGGAGCTGAGAAATTCCAGAAGTACTCGGAGAACGAGCTGCCTCAAATAAGGAGGTTCCGGTTTGCGTCACTGGAAACTCCTTAAGACAATTAGACTTTCTTCTCATCAAAGGAAGAAAAATACAGGCACGGATTATGATAGACCAAGCCATGTGACCTGGATGTTTGAAAGTGGCTGTAAGGGAAAGAAAATGTGGATCACCAAAGTTGACAGGACATGCACTGAGGAAGAGAAGAGGTGCTGGACAAGTCTGAGCTGGTGGTACGTTCATAAAGAGCTGAAACAGAAACCCCAGCTTTATATCTTCTATCGTTCCATTCCATAGTGGATATGTTCATCCGAGTCTTGGATTTAGTTGAGTTTAGATTTAGTTTTTTAAGACACATATTTGTATTGGTTAGTTTATTAAAACCTATATATATGAGACATAATGCCGTAGAACAATACCTCTTGTTAAAGAACAAGATTTGTTGTCACCGTCGGAATGTTGATAGATCTGATTAGCACGCATATTTGAGGCTTGAGGGTCAGTGCACATAAACAGAACAAGACAAGGACTGCCTCTTCTCCAGCTCCAAGGCTAACAGACCACTAGGGGTTTATCCATTTACCTGCATGTGGAAAAGAAGGAGACGAAGAAGACGACAGAGTGAAAGATAAGCAGGACTCACTATACTGAGGAAAAAAAAAAAAAAACCAAAACCTCAGAACGAGCAAAAGGCAGAAGATATCTTTAACTGCATTTCTGCATTCCGGGACACGGAGTCATTCTGAGATGCTGTGATTTTAAAACTGTAGGAGGGTGTGCATCTGAGAAACGAGGACGCAAGATAGAAGCGAGGAGGAGAGCAGAAGATGCCTGAGAGCAAGCAGGCAGTCCACCGAACAGGGAGCTACCTCTCTAACTCTGCTTACCGAAAAATAAAAAGGGTCCTGAGCTTCAGAAGGCGTGAGTATTTCAAGCTTGTGAAATACACAGAGATGTGCTGAGAGATTTTGGTGCAGTGCTGCGGCACCTCAAACAGTGCTCACGATTTATTATCTTTGATCTACATGCTGATGCTGCATGCCGTTCCGATATGATTGCGCCATCGTAACCCTTTGAGGTTTAGTAGGTAGGAACCGAGGGGTTTGATCATTTACAATTCCATCCCTGTGTTTCGTTTATTTCCTCTCTCTAAGGTGTGTTTGGGCAGAGGTTGGAGGAGACAGTGCTGTATGAGCGTCGGTATGGAGACCACATGGCTCCTCTCGTGGTCGAACAGTGTGTGGACTTCATCAGGGAGCAGGGCTTGATGGAAGTCGGGCTCTTCAGACAACCGGGCCAGGCAACGCTCGTCAAAGAGTTGCAAGAAGCTTTTGATGCTGGCGAAAAACCTTCCTTTGATAAGTAAGGAACATCTGTTTTTTGTTGTTGTTGTTGTTGTTTGGACATGCCATTTTGGTGACATGATATATCAGCTGTATTACGCACACCATGCCAAAAGATGAAAGACTGTTAACTACAACAAAGACAAGATGTAGCACAAAATACGTCAGCATTCCGTGTTATTTTGTGTGTGTGTGTATCTCAGCAGCACAGATGTCCACACTGTGGCCTCGCTGCTGAAGCTGTACCTTAGGGAGTTGCCTGAACCGTTAGTTCCTTTCTCTCGCTATCAACAGTTTCTTATATGTGGCAAAAAAATCACCTCAGACAGGGAACAGGTAATTACTGCAACTTATATTTTGTTAAACTGTAGTTTGATGAAGAGATTATGTCATTTAGGAAATATGTTTTTTTTAAATAAAATCATTACTTCCCTGAAGTTAACGTCTTTAAATAATACATACAGTGCTATGAAAAAGTACAACCCGAGTAAATACAAAATGCAGTTTTTAAATCATGCTTTCATTTAATAATGGAAAAATGCTCTTCAAATTACTTGGCCTTATGTGAAAAAGTAAAGAGCTTCAGGACCTAGAAGACTTGCCACAATTGATGGAACCATGAATTCTGTGCTCTGCTAGAAAATCCTGAAAGCGAATGTCTGCCCATCAGTTTGTGACCTCAAGCTCAAGAACACCTGGATTACGTTTTTTTTTAAAGTAAGGTTTCCACTTGAGATGATCCTAAACAAGCAGTTCTTGCATAAAAACCCTCCGACGTGGCTGAATTAAAACAATTCCTCCATAGCAATGTAAAAGACTCATTGCCAGTAATTGCAAATACTTGACAGCAGTTGTTGCCCCAAGGGTGGCATTACTTTTTCAAATAGGGCCAGGCAGGTTTGGAGAGCTTTTTTCCTTAATAAATGAAATAATCAGTTAAAAACTGTATTTACTCTGGTTATCTTTTTCTAATATAAAAATTTGTTTGATGATCTGAATAATTGTGACAAATTTGCAATAAAAATATGTATCAGGAAGGGGCAAATACTTTCCCACCATATAACCTTTTTGTCTGACTTCAGGGATTGATAGAATTACGAGACCTTCTTCACGAGCTCCCTGTAGCTAATTTTAAACTGCTAAAGTACATCTGTCAGTAAGTGCTATATTTCATCTTGTGATAATCATTGCTATGAAATTAGTGAACTTATGTGGCTCCATCGTGGACAATTACTCATCTTTATACTCTTGTTGCAGGTTCTTGAATGAGGTCCAGTCGTTCTCTAGCACCAATAAGATGAGTATCCAAAACTTAGCAACTGTCTTTGGACCAAACATTCTTCGACCTAAAGCTGAAGACCCTGAAAGTATAATTGGGGGTATGACAATTTAAAAACCTGTATTTAAAGAAAAACAGCAAGAAACAGAGGATGAGAGAAAGTACTAGGCAAAGTTAATTAGACCCTTAGTTTAATAGCCTTACCTGAGAAATCTAATTTTACTTCCGCATTAAAAACATCATTAGCACGTCACCATGGTTAGCACTGTCGCCTTGCTAACCTAGGTGTGGGGGTTCAAATCTTGCTTCAGGTCTCCATGGGTAGAGTTTGTCTCTCACAGTCTAAAGCCATGCGGTGTAGGTTGATTGGTGTTTCCAAATTGGCCAAAGCATATGAATTTGTGTGCGTGTTCCCTACGTTGGGTTTGTACTCCATCCAGGATGTACCCCACCTTGTGCCCGGAGTTCCCTGGGCTAGGCTCTAGATGCCACCAGGACAAAGTGGATATAGTCTATAAGTTCCAGGGACAAAAATATGATCATGACTAAGAACTCAAGCCTCATATACTGTATTCTGATAAGACTCTGGCAGTGACATTTAATTTATATCCCTCATACTTCAATGACCACGTTTCCTGACATTTCTCTCTAGGTACGGCTGTAGTGCAGCATTTGATGTCGGAGCTGATCAGAGAGCACAATGTGCTGTTCTCAAGAGAAAACAACCACAAGGCACCAGGGACATCTGGACCAGTTTTTGCTTCTACACATAGACAAGGCAGCCAGGTAGGCTGGCTGCACACCAAGCCTACTACCCATCCAAGAGAGACTCAGCTAGAAATGAACAGTGAGTGGGTGGTCCAACCCGCTCAGACTTTTAAGCCGTGCTCCCGGAAATTCTCCCTACCTCTTATGAACGAACGGAGATTTTCTTCACCAAATTTTCACACACCGCATCACCTACCGGAGATACAGCAGCAAAAAATGGAAGTCTCTTCTCAGGCAAGCTCAGTTCTTATTCATGAAAACCACAGGCCATCGATCTCATCACAGGAGCCTTCTCACTCTGGACTTGTGCCTCTCCTCACCACACCACCTACTGGCTCTTCCTCAACTATTACAGAGGCAGAAGTTGTGCATGAGGTCTGTCTGCAGTCGAAAAGCTGGCTTGGTTTGGGGCAATGTGTCTGGGAGACAGAACGAGCTCTAGGGGACAGCGGTGGGAGCAGTGAAGCTAAGGACAGCACGTTATCAGTGTATGACAACATGGTAACTGGGGTGCAGATGGACGACTGCGTAGAAGAAGGGGAAGCTGGCACTGGGATAGTAGACTTGGAGGGTGGTACTGCTAGAATGGCTGACAGCACCAGTTCCTGGTCCTCCTGTGAGATCCTGCTTGGGAATGGGTTCTCTGGTAGTTGTGGAACTGCTAGCCCTTGCCACAGCTCTGTATGTTTCCCATCTTTCAGGTCAGACCTTGGGGAACGTGACTTGCGCTCAAACTCGCCAACTTCTTCCACTGCCCCGACAGATGCCCCACTGAGTACAGGTAGCAGCGAGGTCTTTCTTCCAAATGCTCCGTCTGATTCACAAGACCCCACTTCCTCTCAAGCGATACAGTGCCTCTTGGTTGGCCTACGGCAACAAATGGCCAGACAGAAAGCAGAGTACGAAGCCAAGATCAACAGGTAAGAACACCTGTATCAGAGTTCCAAAACTACTAACTCAATACACATGAATAAACCTCAGTTCTCAGTACATTTATAGACTTTTCAGAATAAACACACAGGAAACTTTAACGTTCATCATCACAATCAGTTCCTCAGATTGATGATCAGAATGAACAACTTTTTGTTAAACACTGAAAAAGTCTGGCATGCACTTTGGCTTCTTTGAAAGATTACAGAAAATTCACCATATGTTTAAACCATCTGTTAAGGTTGGAACAGCGAAATGAGGCCCTCCACGGGCAGGTAGCGGGACTGCGTGCAACTCTGGAACAACAGCGCCGAAGCGTCAGCGTCACCGAAATTAAGATGCGGAACATGGAACGAGCCCGGGCTGACGCAGACCGACGGAACGCTGCACTGCAACAAGAAATGGAGCAGTTCTTCGACACTTTCGGAGAGCTGAACTCTGAGGCTCAGAAAACAGAGCGAATCATTCAAAGTTTCTGAGACTCAAGCTCTCGATGCTTTCTTACTGGGACTTACTTTGGGGACACCTAAAATTTCTCTCTGGCATGAAAAAACGTTAAAATGTTGACTGGACCAAGTGAGAGAGAAGGGGAAGGATCCAAAGTAGTAAAAAAATTAGACCCGCATGTCTGAAAAATGCCAATGGAAAAAAAAAAAAAGACAATGAAATGATCAAGCATGGTGTTACAAAATACACAAGAGTCAATTCTTATGAAGTCTTGAGTGTACACTCAATAACCTTGAGACTGTTTAAACCTTGATGTAAGACCTAAACTAACGATTTAAGTGACAAATTAAGAACAATTGTATTTATAACCTTTAATAGTCACACAGGTCTGTATTTAAAAAGAATAATAAAGAAAGATCATGAAAGAAAAAGATGCATTTATAAAAAAAAAAAAAAAAATGTGTAAGAAATGTATAAGAAGAGCATTTCATTTAAAGTGTTTTATTTGGCAATTCCTTACAGATTATTTCTTTTTTGCCCCCCTCACAAAGAAAGGAACGGATCGGACATTCTGTAAGCCTGTTTGAGATTTTGCATATGTATCAGACGAGGTTGATTGACGGAAACCCGCTAGGAGTTTTCCGTTCGCAGCAACCCACAAAGAGCACATTCATACGTGACATGACAATAGAAAGCACAAAGAAGCAGTAAGAGTATTATTCGTACATAGCAGGTAAGATATTTAATAGGTTTTTTTTTTCTTCTCCATGATGTTGAAATGTTTTCGCGTGATGATGAAATGATTTTGGGGAAACTCGATTGGGTTGCGATGTTAAAAAAAAAAAAAAAGTAAAAAAAAGAAAAAGACTGGTTCCATGCCTAACAGTACAGATTGTCAAGGTGACACACGATTTCACAGACATACCCTCTGGATCACCAGTAAGCCCTTGGATGAGAGTTAATGTCCAGCTTGTTCTGGGATTTAATGACACAGAGATAGCTTTCTTTTGTTCACAAAAATTGCTTGTAGATTCATATTCATTAAACAAGCTTGTGAAGGTTTAGAGCGAAGGAAAGCATTTTATAACACATGATGTATTATAATAGATTATAACGTGCTACTATTATATGAAAACATGAACTAGATGCATCTCATTTTTGATGATGTCAATTTTACAGAAATGTATATGGATGTGAAAGCTATTGTGCAAAAAAAAAAAAGTAATGGTCTCAGATAACACCGTCCATCAATCATTCCTTCGATCCATACATCCATCCTTCCACATTAATTCTCTTATACAGAAAGTCAAACCAGGCTGGAAAAAGAAATGGTGAGGATATTAAGGCATGAGGAAACATCTTGATGCCGAGGCTCCACCTCTGCGTGTGCGTTATTCAACGGATGTCCGTCCCGAAAGTCCGTTGGTCGAAGCCTACGTACGGTGCGTATACGCCCCGTGAACGTGAAGCCGGCTGTGTTCGCCTCCAGGTGAGGCTTAGAGTCGTTTATACAGTATAACTGAGGAAATGATCTTCAAAGACGCCTTTAGAAGGAACATTCCCTGGTATGCACCTGCAAGTAAGATTTGCACTGAACAACACCATTCATGCACTTTGTGTAAAATAACAGCTACAATCATACAACTACAATCGAATTGTATAGTTTGTTATTTTCTTTTCAAGTTTCAGTACAGACAATTGTGTTACAATTGTGTTACAAGTGTTGGTTTCTTTCCCAGGACAAAAAAAGAAAAAAAGAAAAGAAAACCGGATGATGGGACAAACAAGCAGCAATGTATCGCCATCGCCCAGTGGATTGTGATGCACATGCTATTGTGTTAACATGACGAGAGATTTATAGTACAATGCTACTCGCTGTGTTCAGTCACAGCATGCCAATCGCTTAATGTAGTGAGAATACATAATGCATAAGGGGTTACGGTCCATAAATTTTAGAACAAAGATACGTTTTCCCGTCATTAGGCCTCAGCATATACCAGCACATTGAATTTAAATTGAAACACTTCAAAGACTTTCAGCTTCAGTTCAAGTGACCTGACAAATCTTGGCATTAACCATTCAGGAATTACTCCCATTTTGGGAGTCCATAAATAATGGAGCGAACTAACACAATTACAAACATAAGCATCGTCTTCAATACTTGAATTAAAATCATTTTCAGTCAATGACTGCATGAAGCCTTGAGTCCATGGACTTTCCTCTCCCGAGATACTTTGCCAGGCCTTTACTGCAGCTGTCTTTAGCTGCTAATTGTTTGTGGGTCTTTCTGCTTTCAGTCTCATCTTTCACCAAGTGAAAAGCATGCTCTATTGTATTGGGTTGACATCAGGTGACTGACTTGGCCAGTGAAGAATATCCCATTTCTTTGCTTTGGGTAGCTTTTACCTGTATGTTTTGGGTCATCATTCATTAGTAAATATGAAGCCGTGTCCTATCTGTAGCATTTGGCTGAATCCTACCAGAGTGTATGAGCTCTATACAATTCAGAGTTCATATCAACACACAGGTCATCAATAAACACCAGTGACCCGGTTTCCAATGACAGACATACACTACATGCTTATGCCACGCCATGTTTTACAATAAAAGACAAAGAATTATGGGTCAGAACTACACAATGCCTTGTATACAAAACAAAAGGATATTATACCTTATACTCTAAATAGTATAGGAAGCCAGTAGGATGAGGCAAGGCCAGGGGGTTACATGATCACTTTTCTTACTTCCTGTTAGGAATCTGCATTTTAAACCATCTGTAACAGAGACAGTGTAGATTTAGGAAGGTCAAGGTACAAAAAGTTACAGGAATCCAATCGAAAAATTAGGCCATGAATTACAATTTCAAAGTTGTTACTAGAAGGAAAGTGTTTCACCTTGGCCAGACTTATGAGCCATTTCTTTCATTCTCCATACTTTTCTCTTTCCGTCAATCTAGTTAATTTGGGTTTCATCAGTCCAAAGAATATGGCAAAGTTGTCTGTCTAATCAAGCCGAATCTGGCCTTTCTGTTCTTGAGCGTTACCAGTGGTTTGCACCTTGTTTCAAAATGTTTGTATTTACGTCATAAAGCCACCTGTTGACTGTAGACTTTGGCAATGACACACTCACCTCAGGTTGGACAGAATTCTGCTGACTTTAGTTATCGTCCATGCTCTTGGGTTTATGTTGTTTGTCTCTGCCTAACGAGGGGCCTCATTCACTTGCGCAGACACTTTTTTTTGGACCTCATATAGGAAGTTTGAGTGAACAGCTACCAAATGCAAGTGTAACACTCTGAACCACCATCAGGACCTTTATTTGCTTGATAAGTCATGAAGTAATGAAGGAACAGGAAATGGGTGTGTCCTGGATGGTTAATGCCATATCCCTGGAATTAAACCTGAAAAAGTCAATCTAGTGGTGTACGGAGGCCAAATGCAAAAAAAAACATTTAAAAAAATAAATAAATAAAACCACGCACACACTTATCATTGTTCCAGAATGTTCAGACCTGACAGTGGTCTCTCTCCAAAGAATTTGATTTGAAATAAAGTCTTTCCACTGGTCATCAAAAATACAATTTTGATTCGCAAAACATCCTTATCGGAGCTTTGAGGAAATTGAAAAACTCAATAGTCTACTTTGAGCTTATATACACAAACAAACTCCCAAAACACAAATTATTTTGTGCTTAAATTTTTCTGGAATGATGCAGAAAGGGAAATTTGTACATTTTACCCTTTTTAAAAAAAATCATTACATCATTTGTTTTTGTTTTTTGTCATTGTTATTTTTTTTACCCTTTTATCTGCAACAAATCCAATTTTAAACATGAGATACTGTTACGAAATAAAATGTCTGGCATACAGTACTTTTGCAAAACCATATTCAGAGAAGCTGTAAAATCAGGATTTCACAAAAAACACACAAAAAAAAGTATAATAATGTACACATAGTCTATATACATGGCTACACCCTATATGAGTGAGACGCGTTATCAAGTTCTCCGATTGAAAACATGGTGTATCGTGTCGTGTCTATATACAAAACGCAGGCACTACCATTTTCATGAGTGTGTTCAGGTGTAATCGGGTGAGTGGAGTGGGGTGTGTGTGTGTGTGTAAACATACTTTCTCAAGAGTTCGACATGAGCGGCATGCAATACTTTCAACAGAGCATTGAGAACTTTAACGTTTGTTCCAGGAGTGTCTGTGCTTCTTGAAAGAGGATGTGAAAGGTAATATCAGCTACGTGGAGCGCAGACGAGAGAGAGAGAGAGAGAGCGAAAGAGTGTCAGGAAGAGAGGCGAGGGTAGTGATTAGTGAAAGTACCGTGACTTTCAGAGTTAAAATCCTAGCTAAACGCTCATCATAGTTTCATGAGCAGAATATTCTAAACTGAAGGAAAATAAATCAGAAATCCTTAGGCATGTTTTTCACGTTAAAGAAATCAGAACCGCGTTTAGTTCATAGGTCATAGCTATACATATTTAAAACTCGCTTCTCCGATGATTAAGCTACGTAACGTAACAGAACGCAAAGAAAGTAGGAAATATAAAAATTATTCTGTGACAGACGAGCCTTAAAGTGTCACAGCAAGTCTGTCTGGAACACGTCAGGACCGACACTGCTTTCTAGGAAAATGTATGGAGGAGGAATAAAGTGAGAGAGAGAGAGAGAACGACGGATCGCTATGGAGTGCGGAGCCTCACAGTCACTCTTCTAATCCCCCCGCGATGGTATCGAGGCAGGAACTATCCGTGTCCGAGGCCAGGGTCTGTTCGGTGGACATGGACGAGATGTCGTTAATGGACGAGGACTGGGAAGCCGTTGCGCTGCTGTTCACCGCACCATCTATGGCGGACAAAATAAATAAATAAAATAAATTATCTACAATTCAGCGCAGACGTAGGACAGAACGCAGCCGGCACGTGAATCGTCTCACCTGAGCACTCCTCCTTCAGGACACCATTTTTGTTCCTCTCCTCCCAGTCCATCACCTCCTTATAGATCAACTCTAGTGGAAGAGGAAACGAATCATCTGATCAGAGGGACATCTTAAATCTAATCAAATTTTTTTTACTCTTGCAGGCTTGTTTTTTGTTATTTTTTTCCCCTCTGACAAGGACGTCTGTCTACCTTTCCACTGTTCTATGCTGTGCTCCCTCTCCTCCAGCTGTTTGTCTGAGATTTGAGGCGGAGGCTGGAAATAAAGGAAAAACAGCTATTGAATGAACAATTCCGACAAAACAAGACGGAGCACCTGGGGATTAAAAATAATAATAATAATAATAAAAAGAATAGTTATGGTGGGGGGGGGGGGGTACAAAAATAATAAATTTGCA
>JAOTQY010000018.1:8228499-8238600 GCA_026413445.1 Dolichallabes microphthalmus | reverse complement strand
ACACTTTTACTTAAGTAAAAAGCTTGGGTTGATACTTCAACTTCTAAAGAAGTCTTTTTAAATCCTAGTATCTATACGTCTACTCAAGAAATGAATGTGAATACTTTTGACACCACTGTATACCAGGAAAGAGGAAGAGCAGCTGCCCGCCAAAACTTCTGCAGATTGAGAACCAGTCACAGAAGTACTTTCAGCAGCAAAACACATCTGATTAAGATTCAGTTAATTGTCATATGTACCTTCCAGCACGGGGAAATATATTTTTTTCCCCGTATATCATAGTTAGAAAACTATGCAAGGATATGAATATGCAAGATACAGCGCCGGTATGTCATCTTAAATAATACTTTGAAATTCTTAGTAACTGCTTCTAAGTCATTCCGAATTTCCTCTGAACTGTGTGTGTTGTCTTTTGAGCCTTTATTTCTGCTAGGCAACATTAGCGTGAGCATCTGTCAACATGGCGAAAGGTTCATGACTCACCTCGTGCTTTGTTCACAGTTAACATGAGCAAAAATGCTAACTAGCTTCTAACACGAGGCTGATTCACAAATTCCTCTTTAACTCCTGATCAAGGGCACTACCCTACATAGTGCACTAGCTTCTGATTTTACACTATTTGGTATTTAGTACAGTTAGTTAACTAAGAGATTTAGAATATTTAGGGACTGTCCATGTCCTTTATTCCCTTCACCTTTTAGTGCTAGTAAGAATTTAAACTACTTTCCTCCCAACAGACGAGAGTCAAATTCCCAACCATGGAGGTGCGAGATGACCCCTACTGTATGCTGCCAACATGCTGCCCAGTAACGCTCAAAAACACTCACTCCTTTTATACAACAACATTTCATTTGTTCACTAATTGGATTTGGATCACCAGTGAGATTCGTCTTCGTTTTTGGGTTTGATTATTAGATTCAAAATGACATTAGATTCATTGGTCATTACATTCAAAATGACAATTAAATTTATGTACGTAATTGGAATAAACAGCGGTTTAATCCTGAGTTTATAAATGTGAACATAAAATCATAGTACCTTATAGAGAGATCAGTTTCACGTTCTTTGTTTAATTCTTGAATCTTTTTACAATTTCACACGCTCATGACATTATTGCTTGAATGCAAATGTTTTTCTAAACTAAATGCATTTTCATGAACAGTAAAAAACAACAACATTCTTCTGCAAATGCTCCTGCGAATGATTTACAACTGGTTCCCATCCAGCTTGATAGATGGTAAATGAAGTCCACCATGTGCACCCTTGCTTTCTTTCTCTCTCACACACACTCTAGTCCCCTTTTTTCCACTTTCCATCAGTCTCACCCTGGGTTCAGATTACCCGTCACCGAGTGGGATTTGCTTTCACAGTAAACAGAGTAGCTGAGTGGCTTCTTTAGGACGGCGAGCGAGCACAACAATCTCCGGCAGCTCTTCAGCGAACCGCTGTGAAATCGCTGGCTCCTGCAGCAAGCACTTAAAAACACTCCAAACAACACAATTACATAAGCTTGCGTCTATAGCGCTCATTAGGACTCATAATGAATATTACTTCTGGAAGCCTGTTCATATATATATTAAGCCTTTGCGTGTTTATGTATAATTCGAGCTGATTTACAAAGATGTTGATATTTATTTGTTTACCGGATGGACTTATTAAGAGTGATTTACTGTACAGTAAACGGAAAGGAAGAAAGTCATTTGAAGGAAATTTGAAGTTCATGGCTTTAAATGATCAGAAACATGATGCAATCCAAAGTCACTGTGATGTAACGACTCAATTGTAATTCAAATTAGAATCCCTATTTTCTATTATTTAATATAAGAGGGAAAGAGAGAGAGAGAGAGAGAGAGAGAGAGAGTGAGAGAGAGAAAGAGGGTTTCAAATGGATGTTCTTATCCTGGCATACAAGAAATGTAGTAGAAAAAAATGTCTTTCTTAATGTCAGAGAAAAGCTGGTGTATACATACACACATGCACACACACATACACAAGGGAAGTTATTGCAACATGCTCTCCTCCATATGTTTGGGGTGTTAGAGGAGTTCCTGAGAGGCCAGCGTTTCAGATGTGAAGCAAGCTCTGTGATCATGGCTCTGGCTTTCTACCTTGATGGTACTGAGTACGGTATTACTACAGCTGTGAAATTCTGGGATAAGTGCATTAGTGTAGCAGCGGAGTGTTTAGAGAAATAAAGGAAGCTCTTACTGTCATAACTGTGTTGTTATTCTATGCAGTCAAAAACCCTCGTTTGACTTGAACACCCCTGATTATTAGATACCCATAAGTGTTGCTATTACAATAAATAATAATAAAGGTTCAATATCAGATTTTAATTTCAAATGCATCTGATTACACTTTGTTACTGAGAAAGGTGCATCGTAACATCATTTATCGTGATGTTGATATTATACAGTCACATCAGCCAGTTCCAACTTAAAGATCAGGTAAAGTGCAAGAGTACACTCTCATAAAATCATTTTTATTTATTTTATTATTTTTTTTTTTTACAGCATATAATAATCTCCACTCTTCTGGGAAGGTTTTCAAATAGACTTTGAAGCATGGCTGTGAAGATTTTTGCACAAAAGCTTTATTAGAGAGCTACGGGACGGGAGCTACGGGAGCTTTGGTGAGGTGGTCTAAAGTGCAGTTGATGATCAGGTAGTGACAGTCAGGACTCTGTGCAGGCCACTCGAGTTAGTAGATTAAAACCTTGACAGATGATGCGGTCTTGAAGCTCTCTTTGTGTATAGGGACAGGGACATTGTCCTGCTGGAACAGGTTTGGGCCTCTAAGTTTCAGTGAAGAGGAATCTAAATGCTACAGCAGACAAGGACAGTCTACACCAATGGGGTTCAATTTTTTTTGGTAACGAACTGGTGTTGTTGCAGGCAGTTAAACAGAACTTAAACTTGATAGTTCATTGAATAGTAAGATGAGCTGATTATACAAGTTAAATCAGACATAGACCTGGAGCATGGGTGTCATGGGCAGTTGTCCACATATTTTTATATTCTTTTACCTGTATGGCACATGTGGCAGATTTAAAATGTACACAGCTTTAAAAGGTGCACCAGTGAGTATTCCATCCATATAGAAGCTTCTGTTGTCCAGCTGGGGATTATGGAAGCTAATGGTGAAAATGAGCAAAAAATACACTAGTGATTCATGTATTTATGCCCATCTTTACGAATATGGTAGAACACAATAAACAATTTGGGAACACCTATTAGTCTAATCTGCATGTCTTTGGACTGTGGGAGGAAACCAGAGTGCCCGGAGGAAACCCACCAAGCAAACTGCATGCACACAGACACAAGACGGGAATCGAAACCAGGCCATGGAGGTATATGGCGACAGTGTTAACCACTAAGCCACCTTGCATTCTCATATTCAAGTGAAAGATAGACAGTAAAGCTACAAAAGATTTGCTTTCAACTGTACCACCCAGTCACAGGAAAAAGTAGACTTTTGTACCTTGATGTCTGAGGATGGATGTCATGTTGTCCACAGACTGAGCCGAGCTGTTAGAGAGAGATGCATAATTTACACGAGAAATAAAACCTGAATGATTGAAATCCTGTACAGACATTTCCGAGCTGCGCTCCCCCTGAACCATCTCCTCAGACTAGACATATTAACTTCGGGATTGTCTCTGCAGAAAGAGTTTGGGAGTTTCTATAGGGACATGAGAGCAGGTAATGGCTCTGTAATGAGACGAGGGTGTTTTACGCGTTAGGAAAATCAGGGATCTGAATGGCGAAGGAGCTCCGAGATCTGAGTGATTTGAAAGAAGCTGTTATTGGAATGTGTTAGGAAACGTTTCATTACTTCGTAATGATGTCAGTCTTTGTTAGTAGGCGCAGCACCGAGTGGAGACGCCTAAGCGCGCGTCTCCGAAATGCTGATTTAATTTATTAATGCGTGTTAGGGTTTATTATAGAAGATGGGAGAACCTGGGGAAGGATGTGTGATCTGGCATTCGTGCAGTAGTATCGAGTCTGCTATAGAGGCTTTCTTTACAAAGTGTGAAATCAACGGGCACCGTCTAATTGCTTGCTACCGCCCTTTCTCTCTCTCTCTCGCTCTCATACTCTCTCTCTCACATGTACACTCTCTAAAGCGTTAAGGCTGATTTATTGGCATGACAGATATTTACATTCGTATTTCTAATCCAGAGCTTAGAAATAAGTCAGGAGGAAATAACAGGAATAGATAGTTTATTAAAAAAAATAAAGATAAATAAATAAAAATAAAAAGGAATGAATATAAAAAAGAATAGAATAGAAAGCGTCATAATAAAGAAATCTACATAAAAGAGCAAGGACATTTAGTTCTGCAGTCAAAGATAAAGTGATACATGAAAAAAGGGAAGGAAAGCAACGTTAATAATAATAATAATAATAATAATAATAAAAATGACTCTTTCATAATTACCCCGAGTGTGGGTATAAGAGAGTGTATGATAATAATAATAATAATAATAATAATAATAATGAGGATTATTGCTATTATACACACTCAGACTCTCTCTCTCTCTCTCTCTCTCTCTCTCTCACTCTCTCTCTCTTTCTCTCTTTCCCTCTCTCATACACACTCTCTCTCTTTCCCTCCACATGCAGGCGCATAACCTGAAGTGACACGCCAGCTCCACACACTCCCACATTCGTTACGCGCAACACACACGAGACATAAGCTGAAAGCCCATGAAATTATGGACTAATAGCTGGAAGAATACCTTTTTTTTCTCCGAGATTTTTACTTGGATCGTGTCAGAATGCCTGGACATGGGTGGACACCGCGCGCAATGGAAAGGACGACGCAGGCAGGAGGAACAACTCCGTCTTCCATAATCCGGCGCATCAAAACAACGTTTAGTCTGGAATAAATATATATATTTTTTTAAGTTGATGGAGAGCTGCACGGAAAGCAATGGGTGACTTGGAGCACGCGCACGCAGAATGGATATAGCGGAGGCGGCGCTGAACTCCTCCTCCTCCGCGAACGGCACGAGCGCGCCCAAACTTCCTCCGCACTCGCGCTGCGCGGCCGCCTTGATCATCATCGTGGTCACCGCGATCATCCTGGTGACCATCGTCGGGAACGCGCTCGTGGTGGTGGCGGTGTTCACCAGCCGCGCACTGCGCGCGCCGCAGAACCTCTTCCTGGTGTCCCTGGCGTCGGCGGACATCCTGGTGGCCACGCTGGTCATCCCGTTCTCGCTGGCCAACGAGGTGATGGGCTACTGGTACTTCGGCAGCACGTGGTGTGCGCTCTACCTGGCGCTCGACGTGCTCTTTTGCACCTCGTCCATCGTGCACCTGTGCGCCATCAGCCTGGACCGCTACTGGTCGGTGACGAGCGCCGTGAGCTACAACCTGAAGCGCACCCCGCAGCGCGTCAAGGCCATGATCGCGGCCGTGTGGCTCATCTCCGCCGTCATCTCATTCCCGCCGCTGGTCATGACCAAGCACGACGAGCTCGAGTGCTTGCTCAACAACGACACGTGGTACATCCTGGCATCGTGCGCCTTGTCCTTCTTCGCACCGGGTCTCATCATGGTGTCGGTCTACTGCAAGATCTACAGGGTGGCCAAGCAGCGCGCGGCCACCGTGTTCGTCGCCAAAGCCAGCATGGCGCGCCAGCCCTCCCTCTCCGAGACCGGGTTTGTGCGCAAAGGCAGGACCGACGGCACCAGTCCGAGTGTCTGCGGCTCGAAAGAGCAAAACCAAGGCGAGCTGGATGCTATCGATCTGGAGGAGAGCTGCGTCTCCAGTGCGCGCTCGGCCAAAAGTGGCAAAGTGGAAATCGCGTGTGTGTGCGCGCGTTCCAAGCTGGAAGTGTGTGACGACGAGCCGGCGTTGAATCGGGTCCGACAGAGCTCCATGTCCAAAGCCAAGCTGGCTCAGATGCGCGAAAAGCGCTTTACCTTCGTGCTGGCTGTGGTCATGGGTGTCTTTGTGCTCTGTTGGTTTCCTTTTTTCTTCACCTACAGCCTTCATGCGGTGTGCAGAGAGAGCTGCACCATCCCCGACAGCCTGTTTAACCTCTTCTTCTGGATCGGCTACTGCAACAGCTCAGTCAACCCCATCATTTACACCATTTTTAACAGGGACTTTCGGAGAGCTTTTAAAAAGATCATGTGCCACAACCCAGTGAGAGCATGAATGTAGATTTATTTTCATCCTGGGGCACACTTTTATCTGCTGCTCCAACAGAGAGTGTTTTTGTGTGTGTGTGTGTGTGTGTGTGTGTGCCCTGTGTAAATATCCAACTTTAAGGAACTCTGTGTGCTTTTACAAATATTCTATGTTTACCTGTATAGAAATGTAGTATCATAAAATACTGAATAATGAGGCACAGTAAAGTCTCCAATGCGGTACAGTGGCTAAATGGTTAGCACTGTCGCCTTACACCATCAGGTTCCGGGTTCAATTCCTGCCTCGGGTCTATGTGCATGAAGTTCCATGGCATTCTCCCAGTGCTTGGTGAGTTTCCTCCAGGTTTCCTCCAGGTTTCCTCCCACAGTCCAAAGACATGCCAATTAGGCTAATTGGAGTTCCCAGATTGCCCGTAGTGTATGAATGCTTGGTTGTGAGTGCCCTGCGATGGATTGGCACCCAGTCCAGGGTGTACCCCGTCTTGTGCCCTATGTCTCCTGGGATAGGCTCCAGGCCCCACGCAACCCTAGCATGGACGATGAGTGAGTAAACTACTGAATGATGATGCAAAGTGTCCAGTGTTGGATTAACATGCCCAGTGTTTATGTACAGGATAGCTCAGTGGTTAAGGTCCCAGGTTCAACCTCCATCACCACCATATAGCCACTTTTGGGCCCTTGAGAATTTCCCCTAACAGTCAACTGCTCAGATGGACGATAAGATAAAAATGTAAGTCACTCTGGATAAGGTATGTCTGTCAGATGTCGTAATGTAAGAGTGTCTGTGCACAAATGGTTTGCATATTGATGCTCAGCAACTCTTGCTGGGAGCAACAGTTCAGAAGAAACACTCAGAAAGAATGCCTTTCTGGAGACAACTGCAGACTGATTACTCGTGCCATCATGGTTAACTAAATGAAATGATCTTAATATATTGTACGTCAGCTTTGTATTTAAATTCTTTATCAATATATGATAATATGGAAATAATGAATGCATTGGATTTCTGTTGAATGGAGAATACAGTGTGTTTTCTTTTCATCTTACGGCTGTCTACAGAGCTCTAAATGCAAAAGCAACCATAAGTGGCACGGAGTGGAATGCTTTTGTGCAAATGTGTACACAATACTGATGATATACCTCATAATTTGATTTGATTTGACGCTGGTTTGTAAAGTGCCATTTTTGGCATAGACTCTGAGTGTAAGTCTTGTGTTATAATTAATGTGAATAAAATGTCTCTTCTTGTTCAAGAGACACAACCCACTTAAAAGCCAAAACAGAAAAGGATTCCAGTGAAACAAAGTGGACAGAACTACCTTCAAGTTCTTTTCTGAGCTGCTTATCTCGGCTTGTGCTAATTAAATGTTGCCACACGTTTTTCTAATTAATGTTGCGTCTGCATAGACACCTTTGGTTGCATAAGAATGACAAAGTAAAAACAACCGAGGATGTTAGAAATGAAGCAAATAAAGAATACTTTATTTCCAACACACATTCTTTTAATGCTGTAAGTCTACCTCAGTAGTTTCTTGACAAAGAATGGTTTTATGGAGCACCAACGTCCACCAATGTATTTCAATGTAACTGGTCCTGAAATAACAAAAATGTATACTTTTCATATTATTTTCGTAACTGCTTAGGTTTTTATTTATTTTATTATTATTTTTTTAAACACAATTTGTGATGAGTGTTTGATGCATTTGTTTACAGGCCATTTGTCTCAACTTAGTGTCATTTTTACACTTTTTAAATAGTTGTAAATGTTTTATGCCACTACACAAGTAAATCTAGAAGCCAAAGGAGTGTAAATTGACCACCTGATCTAGGGGTAGCTCAGTGGTTAAGCTGATTGGATTACCTATCCAGGTTCCCACAGTTGCCACTGTTGGACCCTTGAGTGAGGCCCTTACCCCTCAACTGCTCAGATGTACAAGGAAATAAAAATGTAAGTTGCTCTGGATAGGGGCGTCTGCCAAATGCCATAAATGTATGTATGTGGAAAGGCTGGCTGTTTTCTTCTCCTGTGTCAATCACAACAACAGTAGGCAATCTTGGAGCTCATGTATGCATAAGAGGGCAGACAGCACGTTCCTCCACATGTGATGTAGAATGAGCATCATGTTCTTGCTGGCTTCACGTGTCTGAAAAGAAGCATGTGTTACCTTTCACCATTCCCATTTGGTAACTGTTGTATCATAGATAGTGCTCTATATTAGGTCGAATCCTAATCCATAATCCATATCCTAATCCATATCCGGGAGGATATGAATGCAGTGTTGCCTGGGACATAACTTTTCAAATTATTTTTAAATTATACTTTAAATTATTACTTGTTCCTTATAACATGAAAAAATTAGAATTTGTAGACGTCACATATTCCTTTAGCACTAATATGTCTGTTTGTTTTATTCATGTTTTTCTGTTAAACTCCAGCTCTTTTATCAGGCCTTAAAAATGTCTCTTTTATGAGTCTTACCATGTACAGTATAAGCATTAAAGATGTATCACAAGGTCAGTCAAAATCCAGAGAAAACGGGTACACACATAAATCTTTTAGTACAGTAAAAAGAAACCAAGCCTGTTTAAACTGTACTGTCATTTTTCTCAAGAATGAAATTCTTTTGTGCGTGACAAATGAACAGAATCTGGTGGCTCTCTGGTGCATATTCCATTGGCACACTATCGCTCTACATGTCCGCTTCAAATGAAGGGTCACTGCAAATTATTCTGACTATCCTGTGATGAAACATTTGTACAATCCTGATATTTTTTCTTCCAGGACTCCTCTGCGGTATGAAGTATGAAGTTGAATATTCAGATGAGGATGAAAACGATCGTATGCTTAAATGATATTTGTGACATGTTTGTGTTTCATTTCACCCTTGTATATTTTAAAACTGGGGAATAAATTAACGTCTGTCTGAGCAATTAGTTTGTTTTTAAGTTAATAATGCAAAAAACAAGCAAAAATACTTCAAAGAGAATACTGCTAATATAACTAACGGCCAAAACACAGTATTGGTGCTGATTTTTTTTCTGTTATTCATATAATGCAAAAAATGTGTGCACCAAAGAAGCTAATTCTAGTTACCAATCTCGCTTCCCTAAACATTCCAAGTTGCTAACTTCAGCCATTTTGAAGAGATGATTTTATATGTGCCCCCAAAATGGCTATTTTATAGCACTATAGTGTCTCACTTCAAACCATAATCATTTAAAATGCAGATTCATATTTCTTTTTGAGTATTGATACTAAAATTGGTGTAAGATTCTAAAACCATATGATCTATAAAAATGTTGCTTAAATGAAAGCATTCCATTCAAAATGAACCCCCCCCCCCCAAAAAAAAAAAAATCTGTAGTGTCCATGTCAAATTCATGTTGCGAAATGTTACCAATTTAGCATTTTAGAATAATACACTTTTTCCGGTTTATGTCTTTTCTTGTGAAATCTAAATCTAAATTGGCCAAGTTTCGTCTGAATGATAATTAAGATCATTGAAAGATTTGAATTTTAAAAAGTTACAGACACTACATAAAAGTGCATGTTTTTATCTGATAAAAATATAAATGTGTATGCATATTTACAAAAAACGACGCAATGATCGCGAGATAAAAAGCATTCACCTAGCATTCACTTTTTTTTTTAACACCAGTACAATACTGTACATGTTTTGGCTGCTAATTGATCAGTTACTTGAAAAGTCTCTTTGTACAGTATATTTCTTATTTGTTAAAACACAATCTGGCTGATGCATTGCCTTCACTTGGCTTAGAGCAGGTCTGGACTGGGACCAAAAAACGGCCCGGGCATTTTTGGCAATAGCGGCCCGCAATGACGCTTGGTGGGGGGGCGGGGAAGGGGGGGGGCTTTGCGCGAATGTCCAGATCATGCGTGCCGAACCGACAGTGAACCTATGGGCCGCGATTCGTGT
>JAOTQY010000018.1:8079185-8089508 GCA_026413445.1 Dolichallabes microphthalmus | reverse complement strand
GGGCACTGGCTGGAATCGAACCCAGGCCTTCCGCATGGCAGGCGAAACACCTACCACTGAGCCACCAGTGCCCCAATAGCGATTGTAAAGGAGGCTGATGCGTGACCGTTATCTTGAGCTAACCCCTGAAGCATTAGGAAGAACTTACAGGACTTTTTATTAATCTGGACAACTCGATCCAGATGTGCCGACCTCAGCTTGAGTTACTGATTTTGGGTCAAGTCTTCGAATGGTTGTGGATTGCCGCTCCTGTCCACGTTTGACGAATGGGACGAAACGGAGACCTCCTAAATACAATATGCTTGAAATAACCGTGCAAGATAGGAAATGCATTGGTTTGGTATATATTTATATATTATGAACTATAAATTATTAATGATTTTTAATTGTCATGTTGCACACAACCATAAACAATATAATATGCAATGAAATGCTTATACGACTGTCCGTGACCTAAAAAGGAAAGATAGTATAGAATAGAATGATGGACAGGCTTTTACTGCAGAATACAATTAAACTAATAAATCCTTTTTTTACAGTCCAAAATTTGTGATTCAATGTACAAATAAAAAAAAAATACAATAAAATATAATGAAAATAGTTATGTATTAAATGGAAGATGAGGTCCAGAGCGCTCTGGAGCAGGTTTCATTAAGGATGTCTCTGTACACTGCTGAACTCTTCTTCCCCTTTATCCTGATTAGTTTCCCAATTCCTGCCATGGATAAACACCCCGGACAGCATAATGCTGCCACCACCGTGCTTCACTGCAGGAATGATACAGTATTAGCCAGGTTTTTGCCAGACATGACGATTGGCATTCAGGCCAAAGAGTTCAATCTTTGTTTCATCATACCAGAGAGTGTTGTTTCTCATGATCTGTGAGTCCTTCAGCTTCCATCTGGCCACTCTACCGTACAGGCCTGATTGGTGGGAAGATGCTGCAGAGATGGTTGTTCTCCATCAAGGTTCATGGTCACCTCCCAGTCTAAGGCCCTTCTCAGGTTGGCCGGGCGACCTGCTTTAGGAAGAGTCCTGGTGGTTTCAAACTTCTTCCATTTATGGATGATTGAGGCCACTGTGTTTATCTGGACCCTCAGTCCTGCAGAAATCTTTCTGTACCCTTCGCTGTGCCTCGGTACAAAAAGGTCTACAGACAATTCCTTGGACTTTATGGCTTGGTTTGTGCTCTGACATGCACTCTTAACTTGGGACCTTATATAGACAGATGCCTTTCCAAATTATGTCCAGTCAACTTAATTTACTACAATCAAGTTATAAAAACAGGAGGTGTCATGGTACATAAGTGTCATGGCAAAGGCTGTGAATACTTGAGCACATGTAATTTTTTTATTATTTTATATATAATTTTGCAAAGATTTCAAACAAACTTCTTTCACATTGTCATAAAAAGTGGAGCACTGCGCATACTTTCCGGGTGCACTGTAAATCAATAATAAATGTATTTGCTCGAAGATTAAACTGTTTTAAAACGGCTGGAGTTTAGTTTCTTCCCCCCTAATTACTAAACAAGTCTCTATTTCTGTTTTTCTTGCCTATATATATAGGTTTAATTAGATGTTATTTTGATCCCGCAATAAAACCGCTGCCCGTTTTCTCCACTCTGGCTGTGAGCGTTCTATTAGCTCGGGGAGTTCGGGGGCGGAGGGAGTGGTTTTATTTAGCTTAATAGAGTAAGATGGTCTGTTTAACAGCAATAACTCTACAGGCATTCTCTCTCTCTCTCTCTTTCTCTGTGATATATTAACGTTTAATAGCGGTCCCTCTCCCCTGCCAGATTCATGGTGCGAAGGATTTAAATAGCAGGGTTTGCGAATGTGCCTGCATGTGCATGAGTTATGCCACCATGTTGGCTTGTGGTCGGAGGACTCGAGTCTGATCTGACGTGACACTGTTTTTGTGAGTTTTTCTTAATCTGAACCGCTGTCTCTCTCTCACTCTTTCCAACAGGACCCCTGTGAAGACAAAAGACATAAAGATATTTGGTCGAAGGAGAAAACCTGTGATCGCTTCCCTAAGCTACTCATCATAGGCCCGCAGAAGACCGGTACGTTTTGGGGGTTTTTGCGGTTTGCCGTATGATTAGCAGTATACAGTAGCGCCATCTAGCTGTCGTGGCTTAAACTACTCACAGACTACTGAAGACAATGCTCGGAGTGTTCATCTCTGTAGTTTCAATCAGTCGTCGGAGAGTGGTCTAGAGCCGACGCTGCATCACAGAGCCGTTTCGTTCCATAAACCGGATCATTGCTTCAGCAGTAAATGTGGATTCCAGGTTTACTGCGCCGGCTAATTAAACTTCTAAACCGTGTCTTGAGGGAGCCGTAGCCCAGTTTTGCAGACGGTGCTACAATGTCAGCGTTAATCCTTTCAGTTAAACCTTTTTTCTATAAACAAATAATATGCTGTAACCACCGCGGTTCTCTGACCTGTCCATTTATTATTGAACGTCTCTATTAATAAATGAATAAATGCACAGATAATAAAGTAAATCCGAAACCTTGCCGTGAACTCTTCTTATCTGCTTTGTTTCCAGGAACGACGGCGCTCTATCTGTTTCTGGGTATGCATCCTGACCTGACCAGTAATTATCCCAGCAAGGAGACTTTTGAGGAGATCCAGTTCTTCAACGGTCGTAATTATCACAAGGGCATTGACTGGTGTGTTTCTAGCATTTCTCTCTCTCTCTCTCTCTCTCTCTCTCGATGGCTTCTCCTCCCCCTCTTTTTCAGCGCTTTTGGAGGCAGCATGCATGAGTTAAGCTCAATAGCCCCTGTAAACCGCATAGATAGTGAAACCTTGGAAAGCTCTGAAGTCTCCGATGTTCCTTTGACTTGAGACGAGATTACGTGTTTGTACAAAGAAAAAAAAACAATATAACTTATGTAGCATAGCTTGTAGAAAGCGTGCATGGAGTACACACACTCACACACACATGGAGGCTGTGTCTGTCACTTTTCAGACGTGTTGTGAGTAACCGTGTTCGGTAAACGAGGCGGAGTGTTGTTTACGGTGTCGAAAGCGTACAGCCGCTAGACGTGAGCCCTTCGGCTCGGATCTGCTGCTGTTCTACTTAAGTGACCTCAATTTTCAACTGATCTCATGGTCTGTGTTTCTTAGGTATATGGAGTATTTCCCTCTGCCCTCCAACACTAGCTCAGATTTCTACTTCGAGAAAAGCGCCAACTACTTCGACTCGGAGGTAGCGGCCCGGCGAGCCGCCGCGCTCCTTCCCAAAGCCAAGATCATCACCATCCTCATTAATCCTGCTGACAGGGCGTACTCCTGGTACCAGGTCAGTCTCTCAGCAGGCACACAACAACACGGAGCAATCGTTCACGTTCGGCTCGGGAAGAAATCGCCTCTTACGACATAATCATGACCTTTTTTCTTCTTCTTTTTTTTTTTCTTCTTTCTTTTTTTAATGACCATCATTAGCGTTATTGTTGCAGGAGGCGCACTGGGCTTTGAAGCACTAAACAGGAAATAGACGTTTGGGTTACTGGGGTGGTTCATAAAATCAGCAACGCTCCACAAGATTATTATTGTTATCGTCATCATATTCATCGCTGTTATTATTATTTTTATTAATCTTCACAACCAGTCGCCATTTTGAAGGTTGTTTAGAGACCGAAACAAATGAGTGACTGCAAATTGTCTTATAAATATATAAAAGTAAGCGAGTAAAAACTATATGGTCAAAAGTATGTGGACACTGACCTCCCAAAACTTTTGCCTCCAGTTTTTAAAAGCACTTGAACGTTGCCTGAGAGGCTCGAATCTGTTCCAGCATGATACAAAGTACAAAGCAAATTACATGACATTGTGTATCAAGTGTGGTGTGGTATAATGCGAGTGGAAAGAAAAAAAAGACAGAAAGGCATACAGACAGAGAAAAAATTAAAGAAAAAGAAAATAAACACAGAGAAATAAAAATAGATACATCAGAGAAAAATTAGAGAAAGGAAAGTAAAAAATGTAGTAATGAATGAGGGGGAAAAAAGTTCAAAGGAAATAAAAAAAAGAAAGTATAATAAGAGGAAATGGAAGAAAATCAATTAAATAAATAAAAAAAATGGAAATGGGAAAGAAAGACAAAATGAAGATGAAAAACAAATGAAAATTAAAACTAACAAAAAGACCAATTATTTAAAGACCAATACAGTATATGAGAGAAAAAAATACATAGAGGAAATAGACAAAAAGATAATAAAGATAGATATGGGGAAAAAAAAAAAAAGAAATGAAAGAAAAATTAAAGCAAGAGTAAGAAATACGAGCAAAGAAAATAAAGGATAAAAAAAAGATTTCAAACGGACTGGAGAAGAAAAAATGACTTGAAAGAGAAACAAAAATGAGACGGGCAACATGAAAAAGGAAAGAGAAAAACTGGCAGATATACGTGAAGTCGTAAGTAAATAGACTTGCAGACACAGACAGAAACGAGAAAGAAAAGGGATGAACATGGATCATGTCTTGTCTGGTGAGGGTGAATGACGCTCTGATGAGGTGAACTGGGTGCGGCACAGTGTTTCAGCTCGGATCTTCATCATGGTGGTGTTTGTGTTCCGCTCCAGCACCAGCGAGCCCATGACGACCCCGTGGCCCAGAAATACACCTTTCATGATGTCATCACCGCCGGCCATGACGCGCCGCTCAAACTGAAGGTTCTCCAGAACCGCTGCCTCGTGCCCGGGCTGTACGCCACACACCTGCAGCGATGGCTCAGCCACTACCACCCCAGCCAGGTGTGTGCACATGTTTGTCTCTGTGTGTGCGTGTATGCGAGTCCATGCACATTTACATGGGGTGTAAACTCTCTCTTCGCTCAGATCCTGGTCCTGGACGGTCAGATGCTGAGGACGGAGCCGGCAGCGGTCATGGATAAGATCCAGAAATTTCTTGGCCTCACAAACTCCCTCAATTACCACAAGATCCTAGCGTGAGTGTCTCCGTTTATCTGACGTCTCCTCCCTGAACCTTAACGCTGCACAGTTCCCGACAGCGGAGACCAGCGCTAGCTGTGGGACTGATTACTGGGATCTCTGGGTTTGATGTGTTTCACGTTGCAGATCTTATTTACCTCTCTGTCTCTCGTTTATTCTCTGTTCCTGTTTTCTTTTTCCGCCAAGTCTTTCTATTTCATTTCCTCCTTTTTTAGACCTGTTTTCTTTGCCTGCTTGTTTAGATTTATATTTCGAATTCTCTCCACTTCTTCTATTTTCCTCGCTCTTTCTTTCTTCTGTCTGTATTTAATTTTTTAACTTCCATCTGTTCTGTTCGAATGGACGGTTTATTTCCCTCGTCTCTTCCTTCCTTCCTTCCATCCATCCTCTCTCTAGCCATCATTTCTTTCCCATGTCCTTCCCTCTGTCCTTCATTCTCTCAGTGCTTCCATTCCTCCCTTCATCCTTCATCCCCACGCCATCTTTGTTTCCTGTCCTCCATCCTTCCTTTCCACCTCCCCTCTGTCCTACTTTCTTTGCTTCGATCCCTCCATCCATCCATCCATTCTTTCTTTCTTTCCTTCCTTCCTTCCTTCCCTCCCTCCATCTTTCCCTCCTCCTTTTTTCTTTCTCGACTTTTTTATTCTTACTGTGCCTCTTTTTTTTTAGCTTATTTTTGTTTTGCTTTTTTTAATTTTTAATTTTTTTTAGAATTTTCTATTCTACACCTGCTACAAGATTTTTTTTTTTCATTTATTATTTTTACTCTCACTTCTTCTTGTATGTCTTTCTTTCTTTCCTTTTAGTTTTTTAGTTTTCCTTTCATAATTTCCAGTTTTCTTCTTCTTCTTTTTTTTCCATACACCTTACATTCGCCAGTTCCCCTTTCTGCCTTTTTTTTTCTTTTTGCATTTTTTTTGTCCATTTTCCTTCTTTGTCCTTTCTTTCCTCTAATCTCCTTTTACTACCTCCACTCTGACTCACTCTCTCATCCCCCGCTCTGCCTTTTTCATTCTTTCATGCCTGACCACATAATCACTACACCAGACTCGTAAGCAGCAACATCTGTTCGTCCCATCCCCCAGTGGACAATAGGCCCGGTTTGTCCCGTGTTTGTTTCTGCAAACAGACCTGGCTGTACACCATCTGTCTACCATATTCCACTTCTCTCTCTCTCTCTCTCTCTTTCTCGGGCTGATGTGGAAACTTCATCTCGTTCCCGCCTCCATTTTGTTTCTCCTTCTTGTTTTACTGCAGGTTCGATCCTAAGAAGGGGTTCTGGTGCCAGCTGCTGGACGGAGGGAAGACTAAATGTCTGGGGAAGAGCAAAGGCAGGAAGTATCCTGACATGGATGTGGACGTGAGTGTTACTTTCCATCATTACTTTTATAAGATTGAAGGTTTCACGATGTGGCGCTTCGGTTGAGGTGAGGACCGACCGAGACCTCGGGCACGACAGGTGTCAAGTGCTTTACAGAGACTGACACTGACTAGTGCGGCGTCGATGCCCTTGACGACACCTTGAGGCATCCTGGCAGGAACATCAAAGCTAATGAGGGGTGCAAGGACATGCTGATGTGTGTCCTCTACGTACTGCGGTGCTCTGAACGGCAGCACTCGTTCGCTCCAAAAACACACATCCTTAAAATAAAAATACAAAAGCACAGCTGGCTTCGTCTCCATGTCGCTTCTTGTGAAATGAAGTCATGGAAAGCGCGTGCTGAGACGTTCCTGATCACTAGTGACCCAAGAGAATGGGGAACGCTATGATCTCAGGGACTTGTCCGTCTGGTTCGAGTCATTCAGAAGGTAATGACTTTATTAGTTTATGGAGTATGAACCTTTGATAATGAGAGAGCTTGGTGTAGAAGAGCTAGAGTGTGTGTTTGATCCGAGAGGAAGTCTACATTCATTCAAATTACCATTCTTTACAACCGTGGTGTGCAGAAAAGCATATAAGCACATTTTGTGCAGGTTGCACTCTTATCAGCTGCAGAAGGCATGAAGACGTTCAGCAAAAATACAAGCTGCTATTAAACCTTGTTATCTCATAAGGATAAATTTTAGGCGTAGGAGCACTCGATCGTTTCTTTAACGATTTCTTTTTACTAAATGATTTCCATCCAAAAACAAGCTTCTGAGCTGAATTATTATTATTATTATTACTATTATTATTATTATTATTTGCACTCCCTCCCTCCCCAAATCTCCCTTTCCAGCCGAACCGAATGCAAATGCACAGTAACCATAGCAACCAGAACCGTCACACAGTCCTGTCATATCGCATCAGATTCGCGGCTATAAATCTGCATCGCCCGTGCCGCCTAATAAAAAAAACAAAGTCTCGATTTATTTCCTCTTCCCTGACAGTCACGACGCTTTCTACGAGAACACTACCGCGAGCACAACATCGAACTGTCCAAGCTGCTCTACAAGATGGGTCAACCTCTGCCGAGCTGGCTCCGCGAGGAACTGCTCCACAGCAGGTAGCCGGAAAAGAAAAGGAGAAACAAAGAAAAAGAAAAAAAAAAGAAACATGGGTGCCGGGGGGCGAACGCAGCTGACACAGTCGCACTGCTCCGGCGGAGACTCGACCTCTCCGATTTCCTCAAGTCAGCTACGGCAGCTGGATAAAGGCGCAGCGGCCCGGTGAGGTCTCGTTCCAGAGGTCCGGACCGCGAGAGGAAAAGAAACGGAGAGGGGAGGAGGGGGGCAAGGTGCGGGGCGGAGACGGTGACAGTCCCTTGCTTTTTTCATTCTTTGGAAAAGCGTGGGCACCCAGGGATGTTTGTCAGTATACACACACACACACACACACACACACACACACACAGACGAACAAATGCACGGACTGCGCTTTTCCTGTGTTTGATCTTCTCAGACACAGTACAGGAGAAGAGAACTTTTGAACACAAACCAGGAAGGAACCTTTAGCTCTGATTGATTTATTTTCCCATCCATCCTTTCATCCTTTCATTCATTCACTCGTTCATTCATTCATCATGCTGTGTTGCGGAACAGGTCTCAGTCTCACCCTGAAGTCTATTTTTACTCTGTTGTACCTTTTATTATTTTATTTTTCCTGCTCATAACATTGGACGTACACACTCTAGGACACACATTTTTACATCTGCGTATTTATGGTGTTACAAACTACACAAACGATGGTACTATTTTTTTTTTTTTTTTTTTTTTTTTACACAAATAATAATAATATTAACAATAATAAGCTACATCCAGAGTAAATGTGAGTGTAAATATGGACATGTACAGTAAACAGGGATCCTGATACTCTGTATTATGTGCAGTAAATTGAATATCGCCTTAATTCTCCCTGACCGGAAGAAAGTGTTTGGACACGCCTTGACGATCCGAGCTATTCATTAGCTACCGTAGAAATGATCCCAGGACAAAGCAGTGTTCTTCTTCAACAGTAAGAGTATTACTGGAATGTTAACAAAGGTTTTTGTTTATTTTATTCCATATTAATTAAAAAAAAAATTTTTCCCCTTTGTTTTGTTTTTTTAAGTCACGTGATATGCCAGTGTGCGAATAACTCAAGTCGAGACGTATCCGAGAATGTATAGCGTATCGCTTCCTTTGGCACATAAGGACTGTTTTGGAAATTCATTTTTTTATGAACTTTAAATACACCCCTGAATGTAAAGCACAGACACCATAGACTTTTGAATACACTGTGGGAAACCTCCAGGTCTTATTTCTCATAATGAAGTGAGCAGTTCCTCCCAGCTGCAATTCAAATAATAGACAAAACCTTCTTTCTTTTTCTTTAACGTTCCCCTTTTTTTATTTGGTGCTAGTGGTATAAGTGATGTATTTTCAACCCCATTCTAGTCTCAAGGACATTATTGAACGATTACACCGTCACGTCTTCCATATAGTCTGATTCGTTAGCTAACCCACGGTGCAATATTGTGGTTGGGTCTAGGAATCTACCTGGGAGAGGCGGGTGGTGTTGCCATCTCTCAGCTCCAGGAGTTTTATCTTGTATCCCAGCATTCCCAGGATAGACGCCGGACCCAGTTCATTCCTGACCGGAATAAAGCTCTTACTCCGTGTGAGTGAGTAGACCCTAACTGACAAAACTACAAAAAGACAGAAGCTAACATAAGAATAAGCTAGTTAAGTGTTTGTGCATGGGGACATTTCAATAGGTTTGGTTGCAGTCACGGAAATTGTAAAGCTACAGCATTCTAGACAAGTGAGCTATTTAAAATTTGTTGCAACAGTTTGCAGAGGAACCACATGTGGGTGTGATGGTCAGATGACCACAACCTTCTGGTTATACCAAGGAGTAGGTTTTGGACGCGTGTTTAACTACGCGGTGGCACTGTGTAGTAGTGTGGTCTCCAAGGTCGAGGGTCCAATTCTCGCCTTTCGGGCCTGTGTGCATGTTCTCCGAATGCTTGGGGTTTCCTCTGGGTACTCTGGTTTCCTCCCACAGTCGAAAGACATGCATCTTAAACAGTTGGTGGCCCGAGACCCCTAGGCTCCAGGCCTCCAGCAACTTTGTAGAGGATAAGCGATATAGGGAATGAGTGGGAGAGAGTTTTGAATTTCTGAAATCATTCATTGAGACTCAAGACAATTTTTGGGGTATTTGGGAACACCAATTAATCTAATATGTATGTCTCCGGATTGTGGGAGGAAAGCTGGAGGAAACCCACCAAACACAGGAAGAAAATGCAAACTCCATTCACACAGACCAAAAGTGGGAATCGAACCCTTGACCCTGGAGGCACGGGGCCACCATGCTAACCGCTACGCCACCGTGCTACAGCTAATAGCCAAGACACTAATCTAACCTGCTTAGATTTAAATTAATAACTCAAGTGATTAATAAATTGAAGACCAGGAAGCCTGATCATTCCACCGTCTTTATCTTGTGGGTTTCTTTCTAACTTCTTTAAAAAAAAAAAACTCTAACGTGATGTTGGAGGAGGGTCGAAGATCATTCCAAAGGTCAAAGGTCAAGCCTATAATTCGCAAATACTTCAAATTTGACATGACAGTATTGAGTTATTTTTTTGTTTTTTTTTCCCCCATATGTAACCCAAAATGTATGAAAAAATTTCTGCGAGAATGATGCCTAATAAGCACAATTGATTTTTATTTTTTTTTTTTAACATTTTTCAGTTGTTTGGCCAAGGACTTTCGGAAACGGTTACGTGCATTCAGTTCAATGTATGCTCGATCGTGAAGGTTCTGTATTAATAAACAGTTAAAGTATTTGCTCATGATTTGTGTTCTTTAAGTGAAACGCTCGTTCGAGGGATCTGATTGAAGCGCACACTGTCTGTAATACTGACACACACACACACACACACACACACAC